>JBBPNA010000526.1:0-18006 GCA_038090555.1 Boletus subcaerulescens | reverse complement strand
GGTGCAGAGGTACGGAGGTGTGGGGTGCAGAGGTACGGAGGTGTAAGGACATTGGCGCAGGACTTATGTGTTGCGCCCTTGTCAAGTCCCGTGTCCTCGTATTTAGGGTAGAGAAAGAGGGAAATGAAGTCAGACTCGAGAGGAGGTGACTTAGTTAATTTTCATACTGAAGGTACGACAGAATATTACAGGGGATTTATATACTACTTGAAATCTGGAAGAAGTCCAGATCCGAGACTAATGCACGAAGGTGATGTACATTGGATCGGAATGATGAACAATGGAACACGGAGCACAGCCGGGATGGGCTGTCAGGAAAACCCCTGAGTGGAAAGTCCATGTGGAGGTGTTTTGTCCAAGGTCACATGATGTGGTCCACCTACAGATTAACGAATGGAATTGGAACTCCGCTGATGTCCGTGTATAAAAGCAGGTACATCCTGGTTGGACACCAATAAACTCCTGATGTTGAACTCTATCGCGAACATCAAACAGTGGCTGGACACCCGTCTCTCGGAGCACCAAGATGACGATGACGAGACGTCAGAGGCCAAATTCTCGGAGCGTTGGAGGCGTGCAAAGGCGCGCAAAGAGGAAAGCCTTAGATGTGAGGCAGAGGAGCATCGAGCGGCAGAAGAGGTGGAGGCACGCCGAAGGACGGAGGCTGAGGAGGCAGCGCGCAAGCGGGTGAGTAACCCTTCAGTCCCTGTAGTCTTTGGCTAACGGAATTTTTAGGCTGCGGAGATAAGGGCACAGCAGGGTGCCAATAAGGGAAAAGGACGAGCACTGCCGCAGTGCAGGAGGTGTGAGCAGAGGGGGATTGAGTGTGAAGCTGGGCCCGGTAAGGGGTCATCGTGCTTGGAGTGCCGTGAGGCAAAGGTGAAGTGCGAGCACCCCGGAGCAGTAAAGCCCGAGAAGCGGAGGAGGCGTGTGGACAGCGAGGCTGGTCCGTTGAAGAAGCGGAAGAGGACCTTGGAGGCCATGGCGGAGGTCTCGGACGACGAGGAGGAGCTGGAGGTCAAGTCGTGGTCCCAGTTGGGGACAATCCTCATTGAGACGGTCCAGGACATCCGCAGCGCCCTGATGCAACAAAACCGGCGCCTCGAGAGGCAGAACATTCTTCTGGCGCAGCTCATCGATCTAAAGATGACGGAGGCCTTCAGAGGGGAGGAGTTGGTGGAGGAAGAAGAGGATGTCCCAGAGGAGGAGCTGGCGGAGTTGGCCACGGAGAGGAGGGAGAACTTCAGCCAGAGGTCGGAGAAGGAAGTAAGGAAATTACTGTAGCATAGGTAGTTTTCTTTGTTTCATATAATATAAGCAGAGTCAGAGAGAAAGAAAAGGAAAATGGAATGATTCAAGTGAGGAGCAGACCGGGCTTGTCTGGGTACTTCCGATGGAAGTCCGAGATGAAGTCCGTTGCATGTCCTAACTCTGTAGCGAGTAACCAGGAGGTTTCTTCGTCAGTCCCCTCGTATCCTAGCCAATGTACCAAGTACAGGAGTTGGCAATGACGCCTTCTCCTATCAATCTTGGAGTCTAATATCTCTTCAATCTCATACTCGGGTTCACCTTCAACCTCAACCGGAGGTGGCGGAGGTTGGATGCGGTCCGGAATGGTATTCAGAGTTGTGGGTTCTAACTGTGAGACATGAAAAACAGGGTGTATGGATTTCATAGATTCAGGCAGATGGAGAGTGAAGGAGAGAGTACCGGGCCTTGTGATAATGCTGAAAGGGCCTAGGAACTTCTCAGAGAGCTTCTTGGATGGTCGTGTGGAACGGAGGTATTTTGCCTTAAGCATTACTTGATCGCCGACTTGGAAGTTCAGAGCAGGACTTTGTCATTTGTCTGCTGGTCCTTGGTAGCGTTTTTGCGCTTCCAGCATCTCCGATCGGAGGAACTCATGGAGTTCGTTCAAGTCTGTGACATAGGACTTGGCTGTGGAAGAAGTAAGATCGCGATTGGAGTGAATGGAGAAGTTGGGATGGTATCCTTTATTGGCGAAGAACGGAGATACTCCAGTAGTAGCACTAGGAGCGTTGTTATAGGCAAATTCTGCGAGGGGCAAGTGTTTGGACCAGTCGTCTTGCTGATAGCTGCAATAAATCCGGAGGTATTGCTCAAGCATCTGATTGGCTCATTCTGTCTGGCCATCCCCCTCTGGATGGTATCCGGAGGTGAAGTGGAGATGCATGTCAAGAGCTTTACCGAGAGACCAGAAGAAGTGCGAAACAAACTCGGAGCCCCTGTCGGAGGTGACATGGGATGGAACTCTGTGCTTGGAGAAGACATGGATGAGGAACAACTTGGCGAGTCCTGTGGAGGTGATGGTATCATGAGTCGGGATGAAGATACATTGTTTGAAGAGTCAGTCGACTACCACGAGGATGGCGGTATATCCCTCTGAAGATGGAAGCTGTTCAATGAAGTCCATGGAGATTGAGTTCCATGGTTTCTCCGGAACCGGAAGTTGCTTCAGGAGACCATATGAACGATGACGAGGAGTCTTCACATGAGCACAGGCTGTACAGGAGCTAATGTAGTCTTTTATGAAAGTCTGGATTTTCGGCCAAGTGTATTCACGACGAATAAGTTCCAGGGTATGATTCTGTCCGAAATGTCCAGCAGTTGGATGGTCATGGAATGTCTGGAGTATACGGAGTCGGAGGTTGTCAGCTTCTGCGACATAGATGTGATTGTCCCATAGAAGGAATCCTTCGGAGTGAATACTCCAACGTGGGTCTAACGATGTAGAGGACAGTGTCACGACCCAGAAATTATCAAGTCCAACTCTGGTCAACTCCGGAGTACTTCGGGGAATCTTGACCAAGGAGTAATGGACATCTACGGAGTTGCAACTCCATACTTGTACCTACATTAACCTTTTTCTGTTCTAGTCTACATTTTCACCTCCTGATCGGTACAGCCCATCCTGGCTGTGCTCTGTGTTCCGTTGTTCATCATTCCGATCCAATGTACATTGCCTTCGTGCATTAGTCTCGGATCTGGACTTCTTCCGGGTTTCGAGTAGTATATAAATCCCCTGTAATATTCTGTCATACCTTCAGTACAAAAATTAACTAAGTCACCTCCTCTCGAGTCTGACTTCATTTCCCTCTTTCTCTACCCTAAATACGAGGACACGGGACTTGACAAGGGCGCAACACATAAGTCCTGTGCCAACGTCCTTACACCTCCGTACCTCCGCACCCACACCTCCACACCTCCACACCTCCGTCGACTTCGGTCGAACCTCCATTTCCCTTTACCATCTCTCTCGGATCTCACCAGACTTGAACCCGGAGGATCTGGACTTGACAGACAGGAGGGGTGATGCGACGGGATCGCTGGGGAGTGCAGAGAGGATGTCGGACTGGAGTTGCTCTATGTCGATTAGTGTGGATGCTCGGAGTAATGGAGCCTCGAGAACAGTGGCTCGGAGGGAGGTCGCGAGCTGTTCAGGAGTAAAAATCGATCGATAATTGTCAGGATTGACGCAAGCGAAGTCCCTATCCCCTTCTTTAGGGTAGACGTCCCAGCGTCTAGTCAAAGCGTCTGGTTTCACTCCAAGCTTACCAGGCTGGTACCGAACAACCATATTGAACTGGTTGAGGTATTTGGACCATCGGGCCTGGCGGCACATCAGGAGCTTCATGGAGGAGAAATATTCAAGGTTTTTATGGTCCGTAAGGACATCTACAGGGGTCAGAGAGCCTTCCA
Organism: Boletus subcaerulescens; assembly: GCA_038090555.1. NCBI lineage: Eukaryota > Fungi > Basidiomycota > Agaricomycetes > Boletales > Boletaceae > Boletus > Boletus subcaerulescens. The sequence continues at coordinate 14,286 of JBBPNA010000526.1, read as the reverse complement.
AGTAATGTCGCCAGGATTTGAACGCCTCGAAGATTGCCAGCAACTCCTTGTCGTGGGTGTCGTAGTTCAATTCTGCTCTGGTCAAAGTCCGGGAGAAGAATGCGACAGGGTGGAGTTCCTTATCGGAAGGAGTTGTGATGAAGAGAATGCCGGCAACGGCGTAGTCGGAGGTGTCAGTCTCGATGGTGATGGGGACGTTCGGAGTCCAGTGAACTAGCACCGGAGCAGAGGTGAAAGTGTCCTTGAGTTGTTGGAAGGACTTCCGACAGACATTAGAGAAGTCCCAAGTGACCTCCTTGCGAGTAAGGCGGGTCAAAGGAACCACTATGTCGGAGTAACCCTGGATGAAACGACGATCAAAATTGGCGAAGCCCAGGAAGGACTGAATGTCCTTGACCTTCCTAGGCTCAGGCCAGTCCAGGATTGATTTGATTTTGTCGGAGGCCATGGAGAGGCCAGTAGGGGAGAGTACATATCCGAGGTACTTGACCGTGTGGGCATGGAATTCACATTTCTCCGGCTTGGCATACAAGCCATTAGCTCGGAGTCGCCGGAGGACTTCTTGGACGTTTTTACGATGCGATTCCATGTTGTGGGAGTAGATCAGAATGTCGTCGAGGTAAACCACAATGAAAACATCTAGCAGGTCTGCAAAGATGGTGTTAACAAACCGCTGGAAGGCCACCGGAGCATTGGTAAGTCTGAACGGCATGACCAACCACTCAAAGGAGCCATAGCGAGTGCAGAAGGAGGTCTTCCACTCATCGCCCTCTGCAATACGGACCAGATGGTACACATGCTGGAGATCGATCTTGGTGTAGACCTTGGCTCCTGAAGGGGCATCAAGGAGGTCGGAGGTGCGGGAAAGAGGGTAGCGGTCTTTTCGTGTGACTTTGTTCAATCCTCGGAAGTCGACGCAAAGTCGAAGGGATCCGTCTTTCTTTCGGACAAACAATACCGGAGCTGCGTGCGGAGACATAGATTGTCTGATAAATGTTTATCGGAGGGACAGAGTACGCAGTAATGTTGTTTTTTGTGACAAACGCAGTGTCTACAAAACAATGAGTTGAACCAGAGTCAATGAGGATGGGTACATTAGAGAGGTTATGTACAGGGAGTGAGACAAAAGGACGTAGAGAGTTCGGATCGGAAAGAGCGGACACGTTGAGACGTAATTCTGTGATAGCACAGTTTGGATCAACGCGACTCCCAGCCTGTGCGGACATGCAAGAGTCGCGCTCTAATTTTTTGCCTCCGAAGAAGCAGAGGTCGTTGCCGGAGCCTCCGTAGTCACAGTAGCTGCACGGGCTTTCGACACTCTAGAGGTGGACGTCGGGCAGTCCTTGGCAGAGTGACCACTCTCACCACAGAAGAGACACAGATTGAGGTTCATCCGGCATTGACGTTCCTCTGGAAGGAGTTTTCCGTCTTTGCCTAACTTCGCCGCAATTGCATCGGATTTGGGAAGGGTGCTATTACCCTTCTTGTTTCCCCCTCTGGAGGAACCAGAGTTGGAAGTCGTAGAGGTGCCTTTGGACTTGTCATCCTTTGGCGCGGGGGAGTTAGTCGGAGCAGAACTTGACGACTTACTGGAGCCATGGTTGTTGGAGGAGTTCGAAACAGGGGCTTTCGGAGTGCGCGAAATTTCTTCCTTGTGCTCCCAGTACCTCTGATTGATTTGCTGAGCGAGTGCACGAAGGTCGTGAATGTTGTCAGGTTTACCGTGACGAGTGATTTCGTCCTTGATGCGATCTGGAAGTCTGATGTAGAAACTCCGGCGGAGAGCACCGGGTCCCCATTCTCGGACTTGGTTCGCAAGACGGTTCCACTCAACGATGTACTTTGAGATTCACTGAGTGTCCTTCATGCACAGTTGCTCGAGTTGAGCTTCTGCTTCAGCGACGGGGTCATGAGGGCCGAAGTTGGACTGTAGTTCATATAGGAAGGATTGCCAGTCTATCATCCAGAGAGGACGACAAGAAGGAGTGGTATCTCCGAGCAAGTCCGGCTCGAAGTAGTCGAGAGCCATCCCTTTGAGGTATGACTGTGCAAAGGTTACTCTGCTCTGGTCTTTTCGGAAAGCCTTCTCATTGGCTTGGAAGTTGATTTCGCATTGCACTATGAAAGAATGGAGTTTCTTCGGGTCTGACCTGTTGAAGGTGTCCGGTTCTCGGACTTTGGTTCTTGTGTCGCTAGTAGTACTCTTGCGACGGAGTGCTTGGCAAGTCATATCGCGAATGGCGTTAGCCAGTTGGTTGAATGGCTCGAAAGCCAAGGGGACGTCGTTGGCTTCCTCTTCTCTGGGTTCACGTCCGAAGAGGTGTTCGGAGTCTGGAGTGGAGGAGTCATCACTGTCAGGATTGTCAGGGTCATCATCTCCGCCTCCGCCTCCACCTCCACCTCCTGCTCGTGCTCCTGGTAATGGAGTTTCAGGGTGTCTATCACCCCAGTCGTGTTCTTCGTCTTCCAGTAAGGTCCGGAAACGAGAGACTTCTGAAATTCGGTCTTCTGGGAGCGGAGTGAGCGGGGACAGGGCAGGGCCGGCGCGCCACCTTGCTGAGGCTGAAGGTGCGGTGTGGTGGATTAAGCTGACGAATTTGCCTGGTACAGTGCGAGTGCTGTCAAAGGCAGACTGCAACATGTTGGCACCTGAGGTTTGGGTGGTACGTGTAGTCATGATGTGGAAGGGATTGTGACAAGAGGCAGTATGAAAATACTGTCAAGTCCAGATCCTCCAGGTTCAAGTCCGGCGAGATCCGAGAGAGATGGTAAAGGGAAACGGAGGTTCGACCGAAGTCGACGGAGGTGTGGAGGTGCAGAGGTGTGGAGGTACGGAGGTGTGGGGTGTGGAGGTACGGAGGTGTGGGGTGTGGAGGTACGGAGGTGTAAGGACATTGGTGCAGGACTTATGTGTTGTGCCCTTGTCAAGTCCCGTGTCCTCATATTTAGGGTAGAGAAAGAGGGAAATGAAGTCAGACTCGAGAGGAGGTGACTTAGTTAATTTTTGTACTGAAGGTACGACAGAATATTACAGGGGATTTATATACTACTTGAAATCCGGAAGAAGTCCAGATCCGAGACTAATGTGCGAAGGCGATATATATTGGATCGGAATGATGAACAACGGAACATGGAGCACAGCCAGGATGGGCTGTACCGATCAGGAGGTGAAAATATAGACTAGAACAGAAAAAGGTTAATGTAGGTACAAGTACAGAGTCACAACTCTGTAGATGTCCGTTACTCTTTGGTCAAAATTCCCCGAAGTACTCCGGAGTTGACCAGAGTTGGACTTGGTAATTTCTGGGTTGTGACAAACGCCCTTGAAAGCACATGCTCACCCTACACTCCTGAAGGGTGAACGAGCACACAAATTCCTAAAAAGTGTTTATCAAAGCTCCAACAAGAAGGATATTGTACCGCAATTTGCAAAACAGGAGAGACAATGAACTTTTCTCAGATGGCAACTTGGCCTTGACAATCCGGAACTCGATTTGAACCATATTGATCAGTCTCTGCAGGTCCATCATTCCATGGCCAAAGCCCCCAGAAGAGACAATGTCTTCGACCTCCCACAGGACCTTCGGGAGCATCAGACCGACCTGGCAGTGAAAGTAAAAATATTATCACGTTGTTCAGTGCTCAACTTAATGATTTGAATAACAGCCAGACTTCATGCAAACCCTCAAAGATCATCTACTCTCAAGATTACTCGACCTGGACTACGACGGGGATGAGCGGACCTTCACCTCTGACCAGCAGAACAACATTTACTTCAGCAACCTCAATTCTGTTGTGGAGTCGAAACTCCTGCGGATCAATTACATGATGTATGACATATGCCGAGATTATGACACTGTACGGACTACACATGGTGACGTAGTCATGATGTCCTCAAGAGACGAACAGCACCCTTTCTGGTACGCACGTGTCATCCATGCTTTCCACCTCCAAGTTCTTTTCTGTCAAGATGGCATTACATGGTTGAGGCATAGCATGGAAGTCCTTTGGGTCCGCTGGCTTGGGATTGACCAGAAGAGTAAATGGGGCTTCAAGGAAGCCCGTCTGCCAAAGATAGGATTTGTCCCAGACATCACTAACCATGTACCATTTGGTTTCCTAGACCCTTCCCTGGTCATTCAGGGATGTCACCTGATACCAGCATTCTCAGAAGGTCGCACATCTGAACTTATGCGGAAGGGCCCTTCTTTTGCCAGACTTCCAGGAGAAGAAGACGACTGGGCAGCATTCTACGTAAATATGTAAGTTCTAATACATGTATGTGACCATCTAGATTAAACCCCTGCTGACTGGTCCCTGAAGATTTGTAGACCGAGACATGTTTTCTCGGTTTGCTGGCATTGGTGTTGGCCATCTCACCATCAATGTCGGGGGTTGGATCCCAGCACTTGTGGTTGAAACAGATGAAGATATAGACGAAGAAGAGCATCAGTATGTCATGAGTAATTTGTGGGTAATACTGACCTCAGTCTTCGCAGGAAACATGTACAGGATGTCGATGAGGAGATCAATGAGAGGGTAGAGGAAAATGAGGACAAGAATGAGGAAGATGAGGATGAGGATGAGGAAGATGAGGACGAGGAAGATGAGGACGAGAATGAGGAGGAAGAAGAAGGCTTTTCTGATTCAGATGAGAATGAACTATACTAACATGAGCCATACACCCCCATGGTGTCCCTGATGGATATCTTATCATCGCTTCATCACGCGTCCCCACCCACACCTGCTCCAATCACATACAATGTCCCTTCCTAGAGTCGGACCTAGACTAGACCTAGCTGAGATAAATCACATTCATTGAACAGAATGAACCCTGGCCTATATTTTGTTGACACTACAGTTACTACCACGAAGCTCCCTACTACTAATAAACGATCAGGAAGAATAGTAGCCCATCTAAACTATTTCTGTGATGGATAACATTTGTATAAAGCATTGGCCCTCGAAAATGAATTAAATGTCATGCAAAGGAGACCCCCTACTACATGCTTTACTGTGACTTCGAAATGGGACGTGCATTAGTTTAGATTGACTTACATATGAACAACGAAAACCACCATATTTATTGTCATCATTATATAACCTGAATCAGTTTGAGCACAGTGATCATTCTGGTAGAGACAATATAATACCTCATATTTTCAATATAATATTCCATGAGTCTCCTAAGATGCACAATCTCCATTTTTACATTATGTCACTCGTATGACCATATATCCAACTCGCAATGAACAACGTCCAGATTCACAGTCATCATTTGTATCAGGCTCTGGTGGTTACCCTGATGGTATTGATGTGGTGTTCATGTTAGTGTTTGTCTTCCAACTTTCGACTGGTCTCCAAGGGGCCGTTTTGTTATCATTGAATAACCATCCAAGTCTTACAGTGGGAAGTTGCTGGGTGTTCAGCGCTCAGCTGCCAGGGAACTCCGTTGGTCAATGGCACCACACCAGACAGACTTTTCCAGAGTCCAGACATGTGTGTTGCTCATATCAACACGTTGTTACACCCAGATCCATTGCGCGTTACAGGCTCCAACTGAACTCACTAAACACAGTCTCCTTCAGTGTAATGGACTCATTTTCAAAGAATCTGTTAAAGCCATGCCAGCGGATGAGCCCGGGCCGACTGTGGGGATCATGTTGTATGAACGAAGAGCATGCGGGCGGCCGCGCAGGCAGAGAAAAGCTCCCAAGGGAGCTGGAGGGAAGGCAGGAAGCCACGAAAGGTCGATCATCGACAGACATCCTGCCAAACAGTGACTGCAGGGAAATCAACATCTCTCAAAATGGTGTCTGTACCATGAGTTTGAGTCGACAACTAGTCTTCTTGCAACCTCGAGTCTGAGATCTGGCCCCCCGAGGTTGGTCTGAGACCATTGAATGCGGCTGGCAGAAATCAATCTTCTTCTGATGGTCTGCCCAAATAAAGTGACGACAGAAACTTGACTTTCAAGTTCAGCAAAATTAGCCCCGACAGTGGATGGCATCGTACTTTTCTCCTGGCAGAATACACAGAACAATAAGATGTAGCAGCGGTACAACTACCAAACGGAGTCAAGATAAAACCCGTTGTGAGCATGTCGGACTGAGGCCGAATAAGGCATGCACGAGTCCGGAGTGCAAAGACTTCAGACAAGTGACGTAAGCGTCATCTTTTCTCTTCTCTTTGTACTGCCATGTCGCTCGTCCTTCCTTCCACCCATCCTTGCATTTTGTCGCATTTTTCTTTCCCAGTCCAACTCACTCCATTCCTCCACACCCAATTCCCTCTCTCTCCTTTTCTCAACCACAATGGCTGACCCAAGTCTTGAGATCCAGCCTGACTTCATCTCCGCCCCTTACCAGGGTATCAGGCAAATGATCATCGATGGCTCCGGTGAGACACATGAGGAAGTAGCTGACCGCCTTGCTGCCACCTGGGACGTTGAGCACAACGAGCGCATCAACACCTGGAACTGCCAACAAGAGGAAGCACGTCAGATGGAAGAAGCCAAGCAACAGGTAGAGAGAGAGCACCAGAACAAGCAGCTCTGCCTCGATGAGGCCGAAGCTGAAAAGGAGCGCAAGGATGCTGAGAAGAAGAAACCCAAGATTAACAACTTTGATCCTGACCTCCCTCTCCCCAGTGTCATTGTCCCTCACCCATTGCAATATGCTCTTCAGAAGCTAGTGACGTTCGAGTTCATAGAAATGTGGTATTTCTCACCCAACAGCTGTGCGGAAGCCACGTGCAACCACAGATCTCAGGCTGATAATGCATTCGGCCTCACCGCCTGCAACGACCTCCTCACCATCCGCCCAGTCGCCTCAGTCAAGGCCTCCAAGAACGCTCACTCCAACCATGACCTCTCATTCAGCGAGTTCCTTCAGGCCAAAAACTCATTCCTCCACCACATCAAGCAAATGGCCTGGCCCAACAAGCACGTCAACGTCCTCGCTGAATTCTTCTGGAATCTGGAGAACCACCCCATGCGCTCCAGTCCCAATGGAGATCTCATTGCCCTCCAATACTCCTCGTGCATCCACCGCCAGTGGCACGACAACCTCAAGTCCAATCCCAGCAGAGCTTTCAACATAGCGATCATCAACGAGAACCTAATGAATTCAATCGCTTTCAAAGTGAGCGCAAGCGTTCAGTCCCGGATAATTCATAAGGTCAGTACCCTCCCACCCTTTCAACAATCAACACCCTGCTCACAGAACCTTTCCCTCTCCCCCTCCCCACCTCATATCTACCCACACTCCCCCCCTTCACATACCCCTCCCCCTCACACTCTCCCCCCACACTCTCCCCCCCACTCTCCCCCTTGCCTGGCAACCCATCTGTCACTGGCTACCCACCCACCCCACAGGTCGAGGCCCTGATCGACCCCCAAGGCTCTCCCTCTTCCTGTGCCCATATGGGTCGCCCCACTACACGGCGCCTTGTGTCACAACATGCCGAGCCTTTTGACCGCCGCTGCTCTCACTCCCCATCCCCTCACCAGAAGTTTCGGCCCCCACCCCCTTACCAGGCGTCCAGCAACCCCCCCTCCTCCCAATCACAACCCAAATCCTTTGACGACCAGGGTCCCTGCTTGGTCTGTCCCAAATGCCTCGGGTGAAACCCCCACTGCATCCTCGAATGCAATAGCCCCACCCTCTGGAGCGGAGCCAAGTGCTATGTCACCCACACCCCCAAAGGCTGTCTCCTCAACCCCAAAGGTGATGTCCTTTGCACGGACTGGCAGCACCCCAATAAATGCAAACTCCCCCACCACTCCGCCAAGCACTGCTGTTCCGGCTGTGGGGGGAATCATGGCACTCAAGACTGCGATCTCACTCAGGTGTTCGCAAGCGCAGTCTCCATATAACCCAGATGGTTGGCGGCAGCTCCTCTCGGAGACCGGCCTTGCAAATAGATACCCATACATAACACAAGGTCTTTACACTGGTTTTTCAGCTAATTTACCACCCCTCATACACACCTTTTCCCCACCCAACAACCCATCCATCATGGCTAACAGCACCGTCTTCGAGGAGATCATCCAGAAGAAATTTTCCAAAGGTCGGTACCTCGGCCCTTACACCCAGATTGAGATTGAGGACATTCTCGGACATTTCCAAACTGCGCCCATGTCGTTAGTTCCCAAACCAGGCAAACCCAATAAATACCACTTAATACAGAACTTATCATTCCCGCACTCCAACCTCCCTTTCCCTTCCATTAATTCCCTTACCAACCCAAATGACTTCCCTACACCATACAGTACCTTTGAAATAGTTTCCCTAGTCCTTTCTTCCTTCCCCCCTGGTTTGCAAGGCGTGGTTTGCGACATCGCTGAAGCCTACCGCACCATCCCTCTTGATCTGTCACAATGGCATGCGTTAGTCGTCAGACTCAATGAATCACAATTCGCCATTGACACAAGCCTCTGTTTCGGATTTGCCCCGTCTGGCGGTATATACGGATCAGTCGGAAGCGCAGGTGCAGATATAATGAGACATGCTGGAATTGGCCCTATCCTTAGATGGGTAGATGACCATCTGTTTATCCGCATCCCTAAGAGTCTGTTCGGACTCCAAGTTTCTCGCTCACTCAAATTTGGATTTTGAAACATGTGACTTCTTGGGATTCACCGGGTCATGGGTCCTTTTGGCAGCTGGCCTGTGGGTATTCTATAGATAGATTGTAGTATATAGGTAATCACAGCAGCATGCCTTGGAAGTATGGATATCAAAAGTCAGCAGCAAGCCCTATGCTGCCAGCACTTGGCACTCATGCTCACCACAGTCATCATCCAGCTTGCTTACTACTACAATCTGCTCTTCCTCACACTGAATGCACCAATCCCTTTCCATACTTCAATACTCACTGGTAAAGCCTGGGTACTCGAGCTTATGAACGGTCACCCTCACAGAATCCAAATCTCACTAGGTGTCAGATCAGAGGTCTTCCAGGCTTTAGCAGAAACACTCATGAAGAATGGCATCACATCGTCCAGAAATGGTATTTTTATTGAGGAGCAACTCGCCATCTTCCTGCACACTGCTGTCACTGGACTTTCAACATGGCACATTGCTGAGCAGTTCCAACATTCGCCGGAAACAATCTCGAAGTGAGCCAGCTCATTTACTTTATTGCATTGAAAATCAACTCATAGTTCTACTAGATACTTCAAACACATCCTCTTTGTGCTTTCATCATCGCCTTTTTATACATCCCAGGTCATCTTTCCTGTTGCTACTACACCAATCCCACCTGCTATCAACGGGCATCCTTGCTTCCGATTTTTCAAGGACTGCATCAGTGCAATAGACAGTACTCATATCTGGGCTTTTGTACCTGAAAGAGATCATGCAACCATGCAGAATCAGAAGGGATTCCTATCCCAGAATTGTCTTTTTGTTTGCGACTTCAACCTTTTTTTCACCTACGCACTCACCGGTTGGGATGGAGTGACTGCTGATGCAGCTCTCTGGAATACTGCACGTTCAATTGACCTGCACATTCCCGATGGGAAATATCTTCTTGCAGATGCTGGATTCGGCATATCTGCAACATCCATGGTACCATATCATGGTGTTCACTATCACTTACGAGAATGGTGACAAGCTAGACTACGGTACGTTTGCACAATCACTGCATCCCCTGGGCCCATCTCACTCTTTTTCTCTAGTCCTCAAAACCCTCGGGAACTCTTCAACCTACGCCATGCAGCTCTGCGGAACATCATAGAACACATTTTCAGTGTCATAAAATGCCATTGGTGCCTTCTTCAGTTCCCTGCCAAGTATGACATGGATATTCAAGCTCGTGTTCCTGCTGCGTTGTGCACACTCCATAATTCTATGCACTGGCTGAAACGACCAGAACCCACCTAAGGGTCTAGTGTTTGTAGTCGCAAGAGTACTAGGGAGGATGTTCTGGGAAAACTCCAAGAGAACAAGACTGGAGAGTCTTGTACTACTTGGCTATAGTATTTATACTACTAGTACATGCGCACAGACCGTGCAGTGCTTATCTACAGATACTATACTTGTATTACTAGGTCTGGGACTGGGGAACATGAGGCAACATGAGTTGCGTGTTTATTGGAGGATAAGCATACCTGTGCGGGCATGTGTTGGATAGGGGGCATGAGGCGCGCATGAGGCGCGTCGCATGTTAATCTAGAGCGCGTCACTGCAAGATCAATATCGTGGGAGAAAGTTGGGCTTTGTGGGAAAGTACGCGAGTGAGCGAACATAGGGGCTATTTGGAGTATTCGGTGAATTGTGAGTGAATGAGCGTCTGGAAAAATAAGGAAAAATAGGGGAAAAATAGGGGCGTTTGTAACACTGGCATGATCCTGATGAGATATTAAACCCTGATTTCCTTTACGGGTATGAGAACGAGGGGGGGGGAACAATGCTGATGGAGATATGGAGGAGGACATTGATGAAGCACTCACCAGATCTCTCACTGACAGACCCATCAATGCGGCAGAGAGGCAGCGAGCAGAGTCTCTGCGAGATCAGATCGCCCAAGAGATGTGGACTGATTATCAGCACATTCTTCGACAACGTGGACTTGTATAGTGGTGGGGCAGCAGGGCAGCACCAATCAGCTTGTGTCTCGGACAAACAATATGTAACATGTAGTGTCCAATCATCATGATATTCGTACTGTATCTCACAATTGTTACAATGACGAAGAAAAAAACAAGTGTATCCAACTCAGACACCATACATGGACTGAAGTTTCACATGTATCCAGATCCTCCGTGTCTCCATATCCACCATACTATGAAAGACAATGGCCTGATTGACATTGTTTGCGAGATAATCACTGATTGTGATCCTGTCAAGTACAGAGAGCTCAGTATGCTGATTGAGGATATTCACTGCTTGACTGAGATCAGTCTCGGGAACCTTCGATGAAGGTTTGTTGATATCAGCCATCGTGTGTGAAAAGTCCTTGAAAGCAGTGGCGATGTCCTGCATTGCTATACTACCATCTAATTGTGCTTGAGCAGCAACTGTTGGTGCATGGGAGCATTTGTGAACACTTTCGGATGCTTCAGATGGTGTGGGATCCACTGCTTTCCTTTTCCCGTGGCTGATGCTGGTAACATTTGTTCCACCAGAGGCGACAGAAGCTGAAGTAACATAGTAGCTGGATGGTGCAGAAGGAGGAATGTTGTCGGGGTTAATGTCTTTTGAGGGGGAGGAACTCGAGCCTTGGTATTCCAAGGAAGCATTGATTGCGGAGGAGAGTTGGTGGAGATTGAGCGTACTTGAGGTCTTGGTCTGTTCCATGGTGGCTGGCTGTTTGGAAAGACAGTGGGCAAAAGTCTTTTTATGGCTACTACTAGCCCCATAGTAGCCATGCTTGCCTTGGGGCTGGGCCTTGTGTGGTACAAGCACCAGCATTTGCTCATAGTATTCAAACCCCTTGTTTCGGAACTTCTGGGAACCATCAAATTTAGCACTGGAATATTCTGTTAATAGCGACATACCTGGGTATATTTATCCCACGTCCTCAGTCTCTATCGTAACACTTGCTCCATCTACCTCACTAAAAGAAAATCCAGATGCATTCATTTTGAGGTCATAAATGACCTCCAAGTCTGCCTTGAGCTAGATATTCAATCAATACATATGTAGTATGGGGAGAGAAGAATAGGACAAACACAGCCAAACTTTTGTTTGCATGCATCAGCACTCTTGGCCCCTTCACCCACTGGCAAGGGGTACTTGTTTTGCAGGTGTTCAGCTAATTGATTCCATGTTTGTGCCTTGAAGTCACCATTGCCCATCTCAGCCAGCTTTTCGGTAAGAAAATTGAGCATCTCCTGGACATCTGCAGGGCGCCAAACAGCCTTTGGCTTGTGATGTTTAGTTGAGGATATTGTGGAGAAATCCACAGGGTTTATCACCCCATGAGAGTGCAATGACATAGCAGATGATCCAGAGGAATTTGAATGTCCCATGATGGTACAACAGAGGGGTGGACAACAACTGTGTGTATTCCCCTAGTATGATGGGTCATTGAAGATCTGGTGAATCCGATGAATCCAGTGAATCTGGTGAATCCTGGCTACTCTCAAAGTCACATGTTTCAAAATCCAAATTTGAGTGAGCGAGAAACTTGGAGTCCGAACAGACTCTAAGTCCACCCTACCCCAATACAACAAGCTCAGAGCTGACACCGCCTATCGGATCAAATCTTTGACCGCACCAAGTGTGAACAGCAGCCAGTCTTTCTTCGCCGGTTCCTCCCTCCCCAACGGACACCTCGAGGAGTATGATGAGGACTACTCCTCCCCCCTGCTTGACCTGTCCTCTGCATCTACCTGCCCCCCTTCAGAATCCACCTTCTGCTACAACCTAGATGATGTCGACCACGTCTCTCGCGAGTTAGGCATCCCATGGGAACCTTCGAAGGACATCCCCTTCTGCACTTCCCCCAGCTTTCTCGGCTGCATCTGGGATCTCTCCAACCGAACTGTCCGCCTTACAGAATCCAAGTGCATCAAATACATCAGCGTGCTGTCAGATTGGTCGCTGCACCACACCCACACCTTAAACGAGGTCCAGAGCCTCCTTGGCAAGCTAATACACATGTGCCAGATCTATCCTAGCGCCCGACCATATCTAATTAACTTAGAAGCGATGATCCCAACCTTTGGGTCCACCCCTTTTGCAGCCAGAACCCCGCCCTACAACACCCCGGAAGACATAAAATGGTGGATCTCCCTCCTTTCCCACCCACCTTCCCCTCCTCCTATTCCATCCCCACAGCCCATATTCGACATCCAAGCTTACTCCGATGCCAGCTCAATGACCGGCATTGGCATCTCACTCAATGGCCGCTGGCATGCCTGACTACTCCTACCGGCCTGGCAAGTGGGAGGGTGTGACATCGGATGGGCGGAAGGCGTCGGATTCAAGCTCCTCATCCTCGCAGTGCTGCACTCCGGCACCTCCAACCTTCATTTCTGAGTTTTCGGCGACAACCAGGGAGTCATCGAGGCCTGGCAGCGGGGCTGCAGCCGCAACCGTCCAACCAACGAGGTCTTCAAACGCCTTCACGCCGCCCTGGATCAATGCAAATGCACAGTCCATGCCGCCTACATCCCTAGCGCTTCCAACCCCGCCGACCCTCTTTCGCGCGGGATATATCCCCCCTTGGATCTCCTCCTCCCTCCCTTCCCAATCCCAGACCCCCTCCGCCCCTTCATCCTCGATGTCGCCGCCAACTCTGGCGACCTCACCTGCGGTCCGTCCAGGCGCTGATCCCAAACCTCGGGCCCTACTCCTCCAACACACAGCCCTTCTGAACGGTATGTACCCGCCCCCCAAAAACCCCCCCACTCCTCTCACACAATCCCCTAAGACACCCCCCCTAGATCTCTCCCCCTCCCTGCCTCCCATCCCAAGTGCCCAGCAAAAGACCATTTATTGCTATGGCGCCCCGCACACCCCCGCGCCCCAACCCACCCCCTCTCCCTCAAGGACGTCAACCGCATTTACGAGGTCCTCGAACGCGCCTGGGAGACCTCCACCAGGGAAACCTACGGTTCTGGTCTTCTTGCCTACCACACCTTTTGCGACCTCAAGAACATACCAGAGGAGCAGCACGCCACCACCGCCCACCTCCTCGCCTCTTCTGCACATCTACAGACATGCGCGTGTGCACATGCCCTCGTTCCTCCCGCCTTGCACCTGAGCGACCCCTCTCCTATCACGCCATTGGCAGACGCATTGTGCTCGCAGGCACATTTGGTGTGGGGGCGAGGGCGGATGCACTGTGGTTCTGCAGGGGGACCGTGGAGAGGACGACGGCAGGCGAGGCATGTGCAGCGTACACGCCAGGACAGCGAGGACGGGAGTGGGCGGGCTGTCTACGCACATTGGGAGGTCGAGGTCATGCGATGGCGTCCGTCTGTCCGTGTGCATGTACATCAGGCGAGGCGGCGAGGCGAGGGCGGCAGGTGGACGGGAGGGGTCGTGTGCATCAATGACGGAGGACAAAGGTGGGCGGGCCGTGCAGACAGCGTACGGACTTAGCATTTCGGCATATTCCGTGAGCGTGCTCATTCATTCACGTTCGCGTTGCATGCCAGGATAAGGGAGAGCAGGAGACTGATTCCAAAGCCTCATGTTCCGGCAGACCCGTGATGGCGGCTCGTACGCTGACATCTGCGTCTCGCTCATTGGATATCACGCCAAGGAAAATGATTTGCACCAGTCGCCGAGGGAAAACACAAAAAAATATACAAACGAACCATCTCTTCGC
>JBBPNA010000525.1:0-18017 GCA_038090555.1 Boletus subcaerulescens | reverse complement strand
CTCTTGTCGCGGAACACCCCCCCCCCCCCGACTCCTTTCACACCCCTCGCCGAGGGTCTACCACTTCCTCTGGTTCTTCCCACTCCCCTTGTTCCTCCCGCTCCTACAGATCCTCTAATTCGGGCCGAGGTCTCCCCATCCCTCCTCCCCGACAATCTGCCTCCCCCAGATGCTCTGTCCCATCTCCTGAACTGGATGATGTTATCGATGAAACCGGTTACGCTAACATTACTGGCTCCCCGGGGTACTCCTGCATGGGACTCTAGTTGCCTTGCGACGTGGTCTTAGGTCTAAGACAGGGGTAATGTTACAACTTACTCTTTTCTCTTCACTTTACTTGTCACTTGTACTACTACGCTTACTCATGCGTTCGAACCGCACTCTAGGACTTTCTTTTCTTTTCTCCGTCACTGACTCATTCCCCACATGTAACCCTTATCTCTTATCACTTGCTTCATCAGCAACTTCCTTCCATCTTGTTCTCTCTTGTTCTATGCCTGCCCCTACGTTAACCGACCCTGAACTTCTCCCCATGTATATAAGACTGACTTCTAACTTGGTTGTACCCTAGCTTAGATCTCCCTTGTACTACCTCGTACTTCGTGGAATCCATCTCTTTGAAGTCTCCTCGCCGAGTCTAAGTCTCACTGCTAGCACTAGACTAGCCCTTGTCCCTTGAACCCTCAGCCCAGAACCACTGCTTAGCACTTGACTAGCAATGATACCTTTGTTCCAAAGGACTCTGTGTCTCCATAAAGACATGCTTACCCCGAAACCTTCATCCTCCCGAACCTTCAAGGGCTATGTTCATCCCTACCCAGGCCAAACGTAACAGTACCCAGCAGACAGGCAGGCCTGAGAGAGTGTGGCGAGCGCCCGACCCTCGATGGTGCGAATTGCCTGCTCCACCTTGCCGTTTTGCTGGTGTGCATAGCTGATGGACCTGCAATGCTCCACTCTGTGCTCCCAAAGCGACTGCTCAAACTCTGCACTGAGATATTCACCCCCATTGTCTGTCTGAAGCGCCTGCACCCATTTCCCATACTTATTCTCCCAGCGTGCTGTTGAAATCTGGGTATTCGCTTTCTGCTCTTCTATTCCATAACCCAGATTCTAGACCTGATTATATCAATGGTCCAGACCTTCGGACAATAGGTCCGAGTACACTATCACATATTACTCATCATATGACATCATAGATAACCGCCATTATTGCTATTGGCTATAGATAGGACTCTTATCATTCATGATACGATATGACTCATGCCTATCTCTTATCTTACCTACCCTAGAGTAGAGGCATACAGGTACAAACAATACCTGAACACTATATAGAGGAGAGCTCACTCTGTATTGCTATCCTCAGTTCTTATACTCTCTCTTATATAAGCATCTCCTCTTTGCTTCTATAAACACCTCTGCTCTTCAAGCTAGCAAGCTCTATCCTCAGACCTAGTGAGTACCTCCCACTAGGCACATACCTTTCTCTTGTCACTTGCATTATGCTTGTGGCACCTACTGTCCTCACAGTAGAGACAAACGGAGTACTGCACACTTCGTTAGTGGCTGCTTTTCGTGTGCTTCCCAGACTACATAATCTGTGCCTAGAGAAGGCATGAAGCTACTAAAAAAAGCGGCTGTGTAAGGGAAGCCAGGGGAGAATGGTAATGCAGCTTAGAGTCTGAGTGATGCAGAATTGTAATTACAATGAATTGTGCACCACTGAATCACCTCTTATAAGAAGTGATTTTCTGCATTAAAACTACGGTATGGGCTCGTGCTTTGATGTTCGAGGGTCGTATGGCAGTAACAGCCAATGGGTGTCTGGTGGCTGTGTCAACGCCAGAACTACAATGTAGATGAAGGATTCATTTAGTCACTTGAGGGAGAGAAATCACGTGTGAGGCACCTACCACCAAAAGCAGGTATGGCTTCTCTGTCATGTCCGTAGACTCATGGCGCTCCGGGCTCTCCATTCCATACGCTGGCGGAGGGGCCTCTACATCCACAGGGATGTTGAAGCTGTCGTCTAGCACATCTTCTCTCCCTTTCATCCCGATAGGTGGGGACGCAGGGGGTTGATCGGCTTTATTATCTGTGGCTACATCACTATTTGCAAATGGTGAACACTCTGGTCAATCTCTAATCACATAAGGACCTACATTTTTCCTTGCAGGAATACAACACCTGACAGACATGAGTAACTGTCGCACCATTGTGGCAACAGGCATACCTTCCTGCGAGACTACATAAAAATTGTTGGCTATGATCTCCTCCACCCGGGAAGAATTCATTTGCACAAGTCCTTGGGCTTTAACTTTCCCTGAAACACGATTAAAAGATCCGATACTTGGATAATTAATAGTAGACAATACCTCGTTGAGTAAGGTAATCCAATCATCATCATGGGTAACTGCTACATTCGCAGAATCTTCCTAGAATGGTCGAGGTGGAGAAGAACATATGCATTATAGCACAATAGCTCACTTTTTTAAATAGGTACTGGTTTATAATGTCAGAGGGATGGAAAATCTAATTTTGCTGTCAGAATGCGCAAACTCGTCAATCCGTAGATACTGTAAATGGAATACAGACCTCTGAGAATTCTGGCTAAACCAATACATGCTTCTCCACATCACCCGGAAGTCCATGGCTCAAATAATAGCCGCTAGCTTCATCAGTGGCTGGCCCATGAACTACTTCATCTTGCATGCTTGTTCCAGAGTGGCTATCTCTTGATAATCCCTTCCAAACTTTTGAGATCCAGGAGTTACGTTTGACACCATCGGAGAATTTCCCATGCTTAGCATTAGTACTTGGAGCGTCTGCCTTGACCTCGACCTGCAGATGACCCAGGAACATCAGGAAAACCCTCAATACGCAATTGTGCACAAATGTTTGCAAATGCACACCATTGTGTATTATTCCATCAGTTTTTTTTAGTCCCCATTTGAAAATATAATTGCAAGTAAATGTTTGCATTTTGGTACATTCACACACAATCACAATAGAATGTACTTGTCTACACCCATAGTAGTCCCCTACCTTTTCATTGCTGGTCACCGTGTTGTCAAGGTCAATCAGTGTGCACGGCTTCTCGTCTTTGGACGATTTCACATGCTTCAACTCGTCTATGCCCGCAACGAATCATATCCAGCAAACTCTTCATCACCTGTCACCATGTTGTCGAGATCAACGAGCACAAACATCTTCTCGTCTTTGGTCAATTCAGTGGGAACCCTGTGTGCGAGTGAACCAAAATTGAGCATCAGTAGCATAGATCCATGTATACTGGTCCACTTACATGACTTTCTGGTACATATATCCGGGACAGCAGAACATGGTATTTCCTCGGGCCTTCAACTTTACTTGAGTAGACATACTGCAAGAGCTTCTGAAATTTGTTGTAAACTTGATGATACTGATCTGAGTCATAGGATACTGTGTCGTCTGATCGTCCCGCACCATTGCACCAGTCAGCCAACACCGAGTAAACCTGACATGGCCAATGAGGCATTAGTACATGTAATTATGGAATACACACTTACTGTTGTGGCAACAAATGCAACAAGCCCACTTGGGAGCTCCGGCTCATCCTCTTGATCATCGAGCACGGACACAAAGTGATCTTTGTGCCTATGCCCAAGGCTTTTGGCGCCATTGAATACGGTTGCGCACAACAGATCCAGTATCACAGGATGCTGGAATGGCTCATGCTGCATCACAGTGCCCTTTAGTCACCAGAAAACCAGTGTTAATACCAGAAACTCTACCATGACTACAATCACGTACCTGTGAGTTCGTTGGATAGATAAAGTCATCATATTTGAGCAACTTGGTGACCCACTCCTTGGACTCATCAACATTTCGAGTCAGCTCATATCCGGAGATAACAAAAGTCTGAGCAGCACACTTGAAGTTTTGTCGCCATGTTGCTAGACGACCTTCGGGCTAGAAAACATGACAGTGCATGTGCACAGCCGCATCAGTGATGAGCAGCAAACCATGGTGAATAGTACATACAAGATTGGCCAAGCAGTTAGCATACTTCATATCAGAACTCATGCACTTCTCAATGTCCAGTAACCCCATTACCTGGGTGTTCTCCTTGAAGACCTTGATTGCCATTGCATGCTTCTCTTTGAGCAGTGGGAAACCTTGCTCAAATATAATGTCCTTCAAGAATCCATCAATTGATGTTTGAATGAGCCATTGGATGTGTGGTGTCTGAGCCTTGAGTAAAATTGGTTGGCATTTGGACATGGGTAGGACCAGCTTGATGGATTTTGAGGGAACAATGGAATTGACCAGATCAGTCTTTTCACTGTCAGGTGCTTCGGCCTTCACTCCAGGCACAATTGGATTATCATTCCCATCATGATGGCTGATACCACTGACAACCACCATATGCTAAACACTCATCACATCAGTGTGGCGACATCCCTGCAACAAATCTTTACCTTGGAAGCAAGCTTCAACTCCCAGACCATTTTCTTGCAGGTACCTTTGTGATGCTATCCGAGTCATATGGAAGTGCACCATCAGTGTTCAAGTTGGAGCACAAGGATGAATAGGATGTCACCTTCTGAATTTTGCTTGGGGTGTCTTGAATAGTGCCCTTCACACCTGCAATTATCTCGCAGTCAGTTCCACTGCTGGCAACAACTTGAGCCTGCATCTGTGGGATCTCCATTTCACAATCTCCATTTGAGATCAGCTGCAATGGTCTTGGAATGAGTGTATTGCTTACCTCCTTGGTAAGTGCAACCCTGAGTTTGGCTGGATTTTTGCTGATGCTGGCAAGGTGCTCATCCTTGCTTTCCTCCTCTATGGCACTATCATTCTCATGGTCATCACCCATGCTGGAGGACACTCCATCTGATATATCACTGCTCTTTCGCTCTTCTCCATTGTGGATGTCATGCTCATCCATGCTTGACACATCTGAGTTGTCCAATGTGTAAGTTGGAGCTCCTAATGACACCACCCCCATCTTAGCAACATGAGTGTTCTTCTTATTCTTGGTCTGATGACTGACTTTTGCACTGGCATTTGGCACAGATTGGCTTGCTAGCTTGGTGTTCATGCGACGTGGAGTCCAAGTCTCCAAGTCCTTTGTCTCTAGGTTGCAAGAGTCTCTCAGTGAGTTTCCCACTGGCGGAATTGACTTGGTCGGCACTAGTACTAACCTGCTTTTTGGCCAGTGGTAGTCCATGCTTCCTTTGCTTTTGGTTGGACAGCCTCGAGGTCCTTTTCCTTCAAAATGCTGGGATCACATTTGTGCTGCGCATGGTCCCCCTGCCATACTGTGGACAGAGTGAGTTGGTTTGTTAGTGGAGTTGAAAAGGCTGATACCTTTGTTCTCCTTTGCAGCTTCCTTTGCCTTTCGGATTGGCTCTGTTGGTAGAAGAATATTGTGAGTGCAGGGGCTACTCTACACCAGAGTAAGTTGAATACTCACTCCCTTCATTTTTGCTTGCGGTGCCACCATCCGGTTGTGTGCTGCTCAGTGTTGTTGACCCATCACTGCCTGATAGCCCTTGTGCCTTCTTGGCCTGCCTTTTCTCCACCACAAGCTTGCTTGGGTCAAGGTCTCTGTTGACTATTTCGTGACCAGATTGTGAGGAAAGACTCGGATGACCGGTGGGTGAAAATTTCAAAGTGTAGAAACATCTGACATTGGGGCCTCTTGTAGGCAAATTTATCATGTGCTGGCAACCAAGATGACAGTTGCAGTCATTCCACTGGTTCCCTTTTTTTTTTTTTTTTTTTTTTGCATTGTCACAGTGATCCAGTGATCAGTGCATCATGATCAGTGGTGGACCAAAACAACCACCCAAAAAAGTGAGTCCAATGCTCCTGCTCAGTCCTCACTCTTACTTGTCACTCATGATCATCTGCGCAGGGTGCCATTCAGCATTTTCATTGGGCAGATACTCCTGTCATCTGGCCCTTACCACACAGCCT
Organism: Boletus subcaerulescens; assembly: GCA_038090555.1. Lineage (NCBI taxonomy): Eukaryota > Fungi > Basidiomycota > Agaricomycetes > Boletales > Boletaceae > Boletus > Boletus subcaerulescens. The sequence continues at coordinate 12,050 of JBBPNA010000525.1, read as the reverse complement.
CCTTGGGTTGCCATTTATCAAGAATTGAAGGGAAACACCATCATCAACTCTGACTCTGAGTCAGATGGTGATGGACAAGTCCATGATCCTGTGATAATCATTGCCGATCATGATGTCCAGAGTCCTCCTCACCAACACTCCGCCTGTATTCCTAGCCCTGCTCACAATGCAGGTGACACTCTAGACCACCATGAGTTGATCTGTACAGAATTCCGCATCCTCACATGTGCTGATCATTTGGTTTGACAGGGCATTGTTCTGAAGTTCCCAACAGTGCCAGTGATCTCTCTGATTCCAATCTCTCTGATGAGGCATCAGAAGACAAAGAAGATGAAGACAAAGAAGATGAAGCTGTTGTCACAGTCCATATTTCTGCTGACTGGTCTAGCTCTGGCCAAGGTATGGAGGTGTCAAGGTAAAGGTGTACCAGAGCTATTTGAGGTTACAAGTCAAGTCCGAGTTTGATGGAATGAAGTCCATTCGGACAAGATGCGTAGGAGGTGCCAATGTGGGTTACTGACTAGCAGTGATGGCCGGAGTTGTCGGAGGGCAGAATGACCAGAGGAGTGGAGTTGTTGAGGACATCGGCGCAGGACTTATGTGTCGCGCCCTGGGTTGGGTATGATAGATGAGGCTATGAATAGTAAGGCAAGGAGGTCGGACAAGATTAGGATAGTTTTGACGAGATATTCATACTACTATTACGATGGAGAATACAGAAGTGTTATATACACTAAAAGTCCAGAGGAGATCTGGGTCTGTAAATACTGTGTGAGGCAATGTACATAGGAGCAGAATGATGATCAGAGCGGAGCATGGAACACAGCTGGGGTGGGCTGTACCGATTGACAGGCGAAATACAAGCTAGAGCTGAAGGGGGTTGATTAGAGGTACAGAATTCAGAGGTACAAGTCTGAGGTATGTCCGTTGACTTGAGGTCAAAGGTACTCCGAGGTATTCCGGAGTTAGAACAGAGTTGGACTTGTCAAATTTCTTGGTCTGAGGTCAAACGGTGTTCTGAGATATTCCGGAGTTGGCTGGAGTTGGACTTGGTGGATTTCTGGGTCGTGACAGCTGTCACTGCTGATCATGCTGAGATGGAATCAGCATGGGAACCTCACTGGCCACTGCCTGAAGATGATGCCCAAGACCTCTCAGGCTCGCAGTTCGATGACGATGAAGCAATGCAAGAATTATGTATCAGATGTACCTTGTACTGTCCCACTCACACATTCTCAAGAGCCTGTCATCACCACGTTTCCTTATGGCTGTGCTGGACAGCCTCTCAGACGAAGCACACTTGTCTACTCCAATTACCAAGCAGCACTTGGCCCTTCAGCTGAAGACAACATTGATGCGCCTTTTCACTCCAAAATTGACCATGATATGGCATGCTGGGCACAGCTTCGTGGTCCTGGATCCACAGCATTCACAGAGCTTCTGCAAATCAATGGGGTAGGTTGCGGGTTGGTCTCTGGTTTGGAGGAGTCACTAATTGAGCGGTTGCAGGTGTCAAATGCACTCGGACTATCATACAAGAACAGCCGAGAACTTCACCGCATTATCGACAAACTTCCTGCTGAGCGCCCCCCCTTTACTCACAAAGAAATCATCCTCACTGGTGAATCCTTTGACATATTCTCTCAGGACATCATGGAGTGCATCCGTGCGCTCTATGGAGACCCTGAGTTTGCTGCGCATCTGATTTATGTGCCGGAATGACACTATGCTGACAAGGCATGGACCACTCAAATGTATTATGATATGCACACCACCCAATGGTGGTGGAATGTCCAGGTATGCAGCGTTATCTGAGATTCCTATATGGTCATACTGATGAAATTGTGGACTTCATTTAGAAGGAACTCGAGCGCAAGTAGCCAGGTGCCACTGTTATACCAGTTATTCTATTGTCTGACAAGACACAAGTAATGATGTTCCAAAATAAAGCATGCTATCCATGTCACGTCCCAGATTTTACCCAAGTCCAACTCCGGACAACTCTGGGTATTCTCGGACAACCCTTGACCTAGGAGCAACAGACACCACAACAGACACCCACAGAGTTGTAACTCCGAACACGTACCTTCATTAATCATCTTCCGTTATAGTCTGCATTCCAGCTGTCCAATCGTTACAGCCTTCTCTGGCTGTGTTCCACACTCCGTTACTCAGCCCAACTATCCTATGTACATTGCCTTCGCATAGTAGTTCCGGATCCAGACTTACTCTGGATTTAAGTATTATATAATCCCCTGTATTATTCTGTCATACCTTCAGTACGAAAATTAACTAAGTCACCTCCTCTCGAGTCTGACTTTATTTCCCTCTTTCTCTACCCTAAATATGAGGACACAGGACCTGACAAGGGTGCGACACATAAGTCCTGTGCCAACGTCCTCACACCTCCATACCTCCGCACCCCACACCTCCATACCTCCGCACCCCACACCTCTGCACCTCTGCATCTCTGCATCTCTGTACCTCCATCGACTTTGGTCGAACCTCCATCCCCTTTACCTACCTCTCTCGGATCTCGCTGGACTCGAACCCGGAGGATCTGGACTTGACAGTATTTTCATACTGCCTCTTGTCACAATCCCTTCCACATCATGACTACACGTACCACCCGAACCTCATACGCCAACATGTTGCAGTCTGCCTTTGGCAGCACTCGCACAGTACCAGGTGAATTCGTCAGCTTAACCCACTACGCCGCACCTTCAGCCTCAGCAAGGTGGCGCGCCGGCCCTGCCCCATCTGCTCCCAGAAGACCGAATTTCAGAAGTCTCTTGTTTCTGGACCTTACTGGAAGACGAAGAACATGACTGGGGCGATAGATGCCCTGAAACTCCATTACCAGGAGTATGAGCAGGAGGTGGAGGTGGAGGCGGAGATGACAACCCAGACAATCCTAACAGCGATGACTCCTCCACTCCAGACTCCAAATGCCTCTTCGGATGTGAACCCAGAGAAGAGGAAGCCAATGACGTCCCCTTGGCTTTCAAGCCATTCAACCAACTGGCTAACGCCATCCGTGATATGACTTGCCAAGCACTCCGTCGCAAAAGTACTACTAGCGACACAAGAACCAAAGTCCGAGAACTGGACACCTTCGACGGGTCAGACCCGAAGAAACTCCGTTCTTTCATAGTGCAATGCGAAATCAACATCCAAGCCAATGAGAAGGCTTTCTGAAAAGACCAGAGCAGAGTAACATTTGCACAGTCATACCTCAAAGGAATGGCCCTCAACTACTTCGAGCTGGACTTGCTCAGAGATACCAGTCCTTCTCATCGTCCTCTCTGGATGATAGACTGGCAATCCTTCCTATACGAGCTACAGTCCAACTTTGGCCCTCATGACCCTGTCACTGCAGCAGAAGCTCAACTCGAGCAACTGCACATGAAGGACACTCAGCGAATCTCAAAGTACATCGTTGAGTGGAACCGTCTCACAAACCAAGTCTGAGAATGGGGACCTGGTGCTCTCCGCTGGAGTTTCTACATCGGACTTCTGGATCGCATCAAGGATGAAATCTGTCATATCCCATTCCAACCCCCACTTGGCCACCTCTGTACAACTCCAACCAACCCCTATTCGCACCTCCGTACACCTCCATACACCTCCGTACATCTCCGACCAACTCCAGGTCAAACCTCTGACGAACTCCCTTAGGAGTTGATCTCCATTCCATTCCCTTAGGAATTCCCTTAGGAGTTCATCTCCGGGAATCAACTCCTTAACCACTATCCAGAAAACCTCGGACTTGTACAGGAGATTCATTGGACATGCACGGAGTTGTAACTCTGGACTTGTTCCTTCATTAACCTCTCTTGATTATAGTCTGCATTTTACCTGTCGATCGGTACAGCCTGTCCCAGCTGTGTTCTGTGCTCCGTTGATCATCATTCTCTCCCTATGTACATCGCCTTCGCGCAGTAGCTTCAGATCCAGAATTCCTCCGGGTCTCTACAGTATATAATCCCCTGTATTTACTCTGTTGTACCTTAGTACGAATATCTTGACAATGATTCTAAGTCACCTCATTTTGAGTTTGGCTTCCGTTACCACCTTCCTCTACTCTGAAATATGAGGACAGTGAGCTTGGCATGGGCGTGACACATAAGTCCTGCGCTGATGTCCTCAACCCCTCCGTTTCCTGGTAAAACCTCCTCCGTAACTCCAAATGCTGCTGTCAGTCAATGACCAACGCCGGATCCCCTATACCTCATCCATCTCTGAATCCCCTATACCACATCTCCAACTGGACTTTGGTCCATACCCTCTGGACTTTGTTCCAACACCTCCGGACTTTTAGCCCCTATCTCTTTGGACCACATTGGACTTCATTCCACACCTCCGGAGTTTTAGCCCCTATACCTTCGGACCTCCGCCAGACTTGAATTCAGAGAAATTGGACTCTAACAAAATCGCTCGTCATGATAAACCTGACAACATCCACGACCTTCGTGCACTCGCTCAGCAAATCGATCAGAGGTACTGGGAGCACAAGGAAGAAATTTCGCACACTCCGAAAGCCCCTGTTTCGAACTCCTCCAACAACCATAGCTCCAGTAAGTCGTCGAGCTCTGCTCCGACTAACTCCTCCACGCCCAAGGACGACAAGTCCAAAGGCACCACTACAACTTCCAACTCTGGTTTCTCCGGAGGGGGAAACAAGAAGGGTAATAGCACCCTTCCCAAATCCAACACAATTGCGGTGAAGTTAGGCAAAGATGGAAAACTCCTTCCAGAGAAATGTCAACACCGGATGAACCTCAATCTGTGTCTCTTCTGTGGTGAGAGTGGTCACTCTGCCAAGGACTGCCCAAAGTCCACCTCTAGAGCATTGAAAGCCCATGTAGCCACCGTGACTACGGAAGCTCCAGCAATGACCTCTGCTTCTTCAGAGGCAAAAAATTAGAGCATGACTCTTGCATGTCCACACAGGCTGGGAGTCGCGTTGATCCGAACTGTGCTATCACGGAACTACGTCTCAACGCATCTGCTCTTTCCGATCCAAACTCTCTCTGTCCATTTATCTCTAACCCCATACATAACCTCTCCTCTGTACCTATCCTTGTTGACTCCAGTTCCACTCATTGTTTTGTAGACACTGCATTTATCAAAACACACAATATTACTCCGTACTCCATCCCTCTGATAAACCTCTGTCTCTTTGACGGCTCCTCAACTTCCATAATCACCCTTGCGGTGGATCTAACCATCCTCTTCGCTTCTGGTGTCTCCACCTCCAATACATTTTATGTAACCTCATTGGATCCCTCATACAGCCTTGTTCTCAGACATTGCTGGCTCACCCACTACAATCCGTTGATTGATTGGGTTATGGGCAGCATCACATTCTGGACTCCTGCAGACAGGATGCCAACCCCAATATCACCCTCTGTACCTCCGAGTGTTCCTTCTCCATCGCTAGATGACACTGCTCCCTTGGAACGCTCTCCAGACCCACCTAAAGCTCCCGGACTTCCAGCTCCTCATATCTCATTCGTAAATGCAGTCGCATTTCATCGAGCTTGTAAGATGGAGGGCTCTGTCCAGTTCTCTCTTTCCCTCCGGTCTACTGAAGACATCTCTGCCCGCTCTGCTTCCGCCTTCATTGCTCCCTCTGACGAGGAGATCAACCTCTCCAGTGTTCCTTCCGAATACCACGACTTCGCGGATGTCTTCAGCAAGCAGAAGGCTGACACCCTTGCACCTCATTGACCTTATGACTTGAAGATCGATTTAGAGGAAGGAGCAGAACCACCTATTGGAAAGATCTACTCTGTCTCCGCCACCAAACAACAATCCCTCTGTGACTTCCTGGATGAACACCTCAATATCGGATTCATCAGACAATCTATGTCTCCGCACACAGCTCTGGTATTGTTTGTCTGGAAGAAAGACAGATCCCTTCGACTTTGTGTCAACTTCCGAGGATTGAACAAAGTCACACGAAAAGACTGCTACCCTCTTCCCCACACCTCTGACCTCCTTGACGCCCCTTCTGGAGCCAAGGTCTACACCAAGATTGATCTCCGGCATGCGTACCATCTGGTCCATATTGCGGAGGGCAATGAGTGGAAGACCTCCTTCAGCACTTGCTATGGCTCCTTTGAGTGGTTGGTCATGCTGTTCAGACTTACCAATGCTCCGGCGGCCTTCTAGCAGTTTGTAAACACCATCTTTGCAGATTTGCTAGATGTTTTCATTGTGGTTTACCTCGACGACATTCTGATCTACTCCCATGACATGGAATCGCATCGTAAAAACGTCTGAGAAGTCCTCCAGCGACTCCAAGCTAATGGCTTGTATGCCAAGCTGGAGAAGTGCAAATCCCATGCCCACACAGTCGAGTACCTCGGATATGTACTCTCCCCTACAGGCCTCTCCATGGCCTCTGACAAAATCAAATCAATCCTGGACTGGCCTGAGCCTAGGAAGGTCAAGGACATTCAGTCCTTCCTGGGCTTCACCAATTTTTATTGTCATTTCATCCAGGGTTACTCCGACATAGTGGTTCCTTTGACCTGCCTTACTCGCAAGGAGGTCACTTGGGACTTCTCCGACATCTGTCGGAAGTCCTTCCAATGACTCAAGGACACTTTCACCTCTGCTCTGGTGCTAGTTCACTGGACTCCAAACGTCCCCATCACCATTGAGACTGATGCCTCTGACTACACTGTTGCTGGCATTCTCTCCATCACAACTCCGTCTGATAAGGAACTTCACCCTGTCACATTCTTCTCCCGGACTTTGACCGGAGCAGAATTGAACTACAACACTCACAACAAGGAGTTGCTGGCAATCTTCGAGGCGTTCAAATCCTGGCGACAGTACTTGGAAGGCTCTCCGACCCCTGTAGACGTCCTTATGGACCACAAAAACCTCGAATACTTCTCCTCCACAAAGCTCCTGACGCACCGCCAGGCCTGATGGTCCGAATACCTCAACCAGTTCAATATGGTTGTTTGGTATCAGCCTGGTAAGCTCGGAGTGAAACTGGATGCTTTGACTAGATGCTGGGACGTCTACCCCAAAGAGGGGGATAAGGACTTGGCTCGCGTCAATCCTGACAATTATCGATCGATTTTTACTTCTGAACAGCTTGCGACCTCCCTCCAAGCCACTGTTCTCGAGGCTCCATTACTCCGAGCAACTCCAGTCTGACATCCTTTCCGCACTCCCCAGCGATCCCGTCGCGTCACCCCTCCTGTCCTCTACATTGTTAGACCCACATTGGAGTATCAACTCCAAAGGATTCCTTCTATGGGACAATCACATCTACATCCCAGAAGCTGACAACCTCTGACTCTGTATACTCTGGACATTCCATGACCATCCAACTGCAGGACATTTCGGACAGAATCATACCCTGGAGCTCATTCGTCGCAAATACACATGGCGGAAAATCTGAACTTTCATAAAAGACTACATTAGCTCCTGTACAGCCTGTGCTCATGTGAAGACTCCTTGTCATCGTCCTTACGGTCTCTTGAGGCAACTTCCGGTTCCAGAGAAACCATGGAACTCAATCTCCATGGACTTCATTGAACAGCTTCCATCTTCGGAGGGATATACTGCCATCCTCATGGTAGTTGACTGACTCTCCAAACAATGTATCTTCATCCCGACTCATGATACCATCACCTCCGCAGGACTCGCCAAGTTGTTCCTCATCCATGTTTTCTCCAAGCACAGAGTTCCATCCCATGTCACCTCCGACAGGGGCTCCGAGTTTGTTTCACACTTCTTCCGGTCTCTCGGTAAAGCTCTCAACATGCGTCTCCACTTCACCTCCAGATACCATCCAGAGGGGGATGGCCAGACAGAACGAGCCAATCAGATGCTTGAGCAATACCTCCAGATTTATTGCAGCTATCAGCAAGACGACTGGTCCGAACATTTGCCCCTTGCAGAATTCGCCTATAACAACGCTCCTAGTGCTACTACTGGAGTATCTCCATTCTTCGCCAATAAAGGATACCATCCCAACTTCTCCGTTCACTCTGATCATGATCTTACTTCTTCCACAGCCAAGTCCAATGTCACAGACTTGAATGAACACCATGAGTTCCTCCGATCGGAGATGCTGGAAGCGCAGAAACACTACCAAGGACCAGCAGACAAACGCCGAAGTCCTGCTCTGGACTTCCAGATTGGTGATCAAGTAATGCTTAAGGCGAAATACCTCTGTTCTACATGACCCTCCAAAAAGCTCTCCGAGAAGTTCCTGGGTCCCTTCAGCATTATTGCAAGACCTGGAACTCTCTCCTTCACTCTCCATCTACCCGAATCCATGAAATCTGTACACCCTGTCTTCCATGTTTCACAGCTAGAACCTTCAATTCCGAACATTATTCCAGACTGCGTCCAACCTCCACCACCTCTGGTTGAGGTTGAAGGCAAACCCAAGTATGAGATCGAGGAGATATTAGACTCCAAGATCGACCAGAGAAGGCGCAATTGCCAACTCCTGTACTTGGTATGCTGGTTAGGATATGATGGTACTGACAAAGAAACCTCCTGGTTACTTGCTACAGGGTTAGAACATGCAATGGACTTAGTCTTGGACTTCCACCAGAAGTACCCAGACAAGCCCGGTCCACTCCCTGCTTAATCATTCCGTTTTCTCTTCTTCCTTTTCTTTCTCTCTGACTCTGTTTATATTACACAAAAAACAAAAACAATGAAATTATCTATTTCATTGTATTTTCTTCCACTTCAGACTGCTCCTCCGCTCCCTCCACAAGCACATCCGCCAACTCCCGTTTGGCGTTCTCCTCCTTCTCTGATGCCAACTCAGTCAACTCTTCCTCCGGAAGCTCCTCCGCTTCCTCCTCCGCTTCCTCCTCCGAGTCCTCCGCTCCGATGATCTCCCGCATCTTTAGATTGATGAGCTCCACGAGCAGTTTGTTCTGCTTGTTGAGGCGCCGGTTTTGCTGCAGCAGGGTCTCCCGGATGCCTCTTACGGTGTTGACGAGGAGGGCCCCCAGCTGGGGCAGCATCTTGACGTCCTTGTTGTCCTTGCCGTCCGAGGGCTCCGCTGTGTCCTCCAAAGTCCTCTTCTGCTTCTTCGACGGACCAGCCTCGCTGTCCACGTGCCTCCTCCACTTCTCCAGCTTCTCTACTCCAGGGCGCTCGCACTTCACCTTTGCCTCTCGACACTCCAGGCAGGAAGTCGCCTTACCTGGCCCAGCCTTGCACTCCAGCCCTCGGAGTTTGCACCTCGTGCACTGCAGCAGTGCTCGCCCCTTTCCCTTGCTGGCACTTTGTTGCGCCTTCACCTCTGCAGCCTGGACTCCGTTAGTGACAGCTGAACCTCCAAGACAATGTCACTCACCCACTTGCATGCAGCCTCCTCAGCCTCCTTCTTTTGCTGCGCCTCCTCTGTCTTCTGGCGCTCCTCTGCCTCTTCCACTGCTTGATGCTGCTCCTCTTCCACTGCTTGATGCTGCTCCTCTTCCACTGCTTGACGCTGCTCCTCTTCCACTGCTTGATGCTGCTCCTCTTCCACTGCTTGATGCTGCTCCTCTTCCACTGCTCAACGCCGCTCCTCATCCTCACGTCTATGACACTCTTGTTCTTCTTTGTGCACCTTTGTGCGCCTTTGCGCACCTCCGACGCTCTGTGAACTTCGCCTCCGACATCTCGTCGTCGTCGTCGTCCTGGTGCTTCACCAGACAAGCCTCTGGCCACTGTTTAATGTTGGCAATGGATGTACTGGAGTTCGACATAAGGAGTTGTTGGAAGTCCAACCAGGGTGTGCCCTGCTTTTATATGCAGAGGCCGGCGGAGTTCCAATTCCATTCGTTGATCCATGGGTGGACCACATCACGTGACCTCAGACAAAGCATCCACACAGACCTTCCACTCAGGGTTGTCCTAGCAGGCCTCGAGGGCTCAGCCTAAGAGGGGGATACTGTCACGTCCCAGATTTTACCCAAGTCCAACTCCAGACAACTCCAGGTATTCTCAGACAACCCTTGACCTAGGAGCAACAGACATCACAATGGACATCCACAGAGTTGTAACTCCGAACACGTACCTTCATTAATCCTCTTCCGTTATAGTCTGTATTCCAGCTGTCCGATCGTTACAGCCTTCTCTGGCTGTGTTCCGCGCTCCATTACTCAGCCCGACTATCCTATGTACATTGCCTTCACGTAGTAGTTCCAGATCCAGACTTACTCTGGATTTGAGTATTATATAATCCCCTGTATGATTCTGTCGTACCTTCAGTATGAAAACTAACTAAGTCACCTCCTCTCGAGTCTGACTTCATTTCCCTCTTTCTCTACCCTAAATATGAGGACACGGGACCTGACAAGGGCACAACACATAAGTCCTGTGCCAACGTCCTCACACCTCCGTGCCTCCACACCCCACACCTCTGTACCTCTGCACCTCACACCTCCACACCTCCACACCTCTGCACCTCCGTCCCCTTTACCTACCTCTCTTGGATCTTGCCGGACTCAAACCTGGAGGATCTGGACTTGTCACTGGTCTACATGACTATTGGCAACATTCCCAAAGACATCCGTTGCAAGCCGTCATGCAGTGCATGGATCCTTCTCAGCTATCTCCCTGTGACACGCCTTGAACATATCACAAACAAAGCTGCTCGTCGTTGCACACTAGCTAATCTATTCCATGCTTGCATGTGTCACATGTTGCAACCTCTAGAGCAAGCAGGTGAGCATGGCGTCCCCATGACCAGTGGAGATGGTATTGTACGTGAAGGCCACCCAATCGTCGCCTGTTACTCTGGCGATTACCCTGAACAGGTGCTCATCACTGGGACCAAAACAGGAGAATGTCCCAAGTGTGACATCGAGCATGATGAGCTCGGCAGTCCTGATATGCCAGCAGAATTACAAGACATAAATGCCATGCTGGATGCACTGGCTTTGGTTGACGAGGACTATGTCACATTTGCACAGGCCTGCCAGGATGTCCGTATCAAGCCCATTTATAAGCTATTTTGGGAGCATCATCTCTATCTCAACATCTTTTTGTCCATTACCCCAGACGTTCTCCATCAGCTGTATCAGGGACTCCTCAAGCATCTACTATCCTGGATCAAGGCTTGCTGTGGCAATGCTGAGATTGATGCCCGCTGCCGCCATCTTCCTGCCAACCACAATATTCGCCTTTTCATGAAGGGTATCACCTCTCTGTCCTGGGTCAGTGGAACAGAACATGACCAAATCTGTCGCTTCTTGATGGGGATTATTGTTGACATCCCACTCCCTGGCAGTTTCAGTGCAACATGTCTCCTTTGTGCCACCAGAGCCCTATTGGACTTCATCTATTTGGTGCAATACCCATGTCATACAACATCAACATTGCCCCTCCTCGATGACACACTTCGTCGTTTCCATCTCAATAAATCCATTTTCATCAACCTTGGTATTCGGACCCACTTCAACCTCCCCAAACTGCATGCACTGTGTCATTACATTGAAATGATTCGACTTTTGGCACTACGGACAACTATTCTACTGAGCATACAGAACGGCTCCACATTGACCTTGCAAAGGATGCTTATTGAGCCAGCAATCGCAAAGATCAGTACTACCAAATGACGAAATGGCTTGAACGCCATGAGAAGGTTATCTGGCATCAGTAGTTTGTGGACTGGCGACACAATCGAGACACAAGAATGGCCACCACTTGGATACCACCTGACTTGTGCTATGCATATGTTAGGGTGATGACGAAGCACCCATCTATCAATTGTGTGGCTTTAGGTGACATTACCCAGCTGTACCATGCCTGCTTTTTCATGGAAGCCCTCTCACGCTACGTAGCACACATCCAATACCCTGATTTGAGTGGCACCCAACTGGAGGATGAGGCCTGCAGTGTTGTGCTACCATTTTACACTCTTCCAACATTTCACAGAGTATAACGACCTAGTTATTCAATCTATGAGCAACTGGTAGTTGTGATGGCTTTGCTAGCTAGAGGGCTCTTGCAATGAGTAAGTCTCTTGTGAGAAGATGGTCTATTAGGCTTGTAGGCCTCAAGGAACT
>JBBPNA010000524.1:0-18018 GCA_038090555.1 Boletus subcaerulescens | reverse complement strand
GTGATAGGGATCACGTGACTTGATAAGATAAGAGTTGCAAGGGTTATCTGTTAAGACTTAGCTATGTGGTAAGCGATAAGAGGCAAAGACGAGAGAATAAAGGTTGCGAGATATAGCGTCTGTTACAATTACATGCACTTCATGTGTATAATCGCACCCCATCACATCGACTCCAATGGAAAATGCCATCTGAGATGCTCACCGGCGAAAAGCCTACCTTCTCACACCTTCAGGTTTTTGGCTGTGGTGCATATGTCCACTTACCAGCAGAGACTCGCAAAGGCAAATTGCAGCCTAAATCGCAACTGATGATCTACCTTGGCATTTCCGCCGGTAGTGATTCAAACTACCTCTTCATGCGCCTTAACAATGTGCTACACACATCGGCTCACGCCATATTTGATGAGCACCTCTTCCCAAGATGTTCAAAGGCTCAGCCACACCGGCCCGTTAACCACCCACCGCGTTCTCATTCTCATGATGACGGATCTTCAGATTCTGATTCTGAATCATTGGATCAGGAGTCCAATGCGGACATCGCTCCTCCTCCCAACCACCATCACCTGGCCCCCAGGCCACTCACTCCACCTCCAGCAGCACCTCCCAGGGTTCCTACACCACCGCCAGCACCACCAGCACCTCCGGTTACCCCTCCTCGTCGTCCACCTCCGCCTCCACCTGCTCGGCCAGAGCGCCCACAGCGAGAGTGCCGTGCCCCCATTCGCCCAGGAAACGTGTATGGGGAGTGCCGCGAACCGCTAAAGCAACTTCGCAACATCGAACGCATCTCTGACTGGCGCAGACTCGTTGGAGAAGCACCAGCTGGACCTTCGGATTCACCCGTTGTCCCTGGCGGAATGCCTCCGTCCCCGACTCCATCGGAAGAAGACGTAGAGCGCATCACCAGGGAAGGGGGAGACGCATTGGTTTCATACCTCTGCAGCCGTGCATTCCCACTGGAAAAAGAACAGTCCAACGTGAACTACCGCGAATGGACATACCGCGACATCCTCAAGCTACCACAAGAGGAACAAACACTCTGGCGTAAAGCCTGCCATGATGAGTTACAAATACTCAAGGACCATAAGGTCTATGAAATCGTGGATAGACCCGCAAACAGGAAGGTTATTAAAAACCGATGGGTCTTTGATGTAAAATCAGATGGAAGAAAGAAAGCCCGGCTCATCGCCAAAGGCTTCTCCCAAGTGGAAGGGATTGACTTTGATCAAATATTCTCCCCTGTCGTACGCTTCGAGACAGTGCGGTGCATGCTCGCCCTCGCAGCAACAGAGAACTGGTACATCACAGGTCTCGACGTCCGATCCGCCTATTTATATGGCAAACTGGACGAAGAACTATATATGGACTTCCCTGAAGGCTTTATGCCTCCTCATCTCAAAGGAAAGGTCTTGCGACTACTCCGCACCCTATACGGCCTTAAGCAAGCCGGACTAGCTTGGTGGCGCGAGCTTGACAAATCCATGAAAGAACTGGGCTTCACGCATCTTAAAACAGATGCTGGCCTATTCATCTATTGCAAAGGCAAAGAGCTTGTCCTAGCGATTATCTACGTAGACGACACCATCTTCTGCGGCCCCAACAAACCCTTCGTAGACAAGGTCAAGGCTGCATTCATGAAGAAATGGGACTGTCGTGACTTAGGAGAAACACGCGAATTCCTAAGAATGAACATACATTGAGACGGTCAAACGATTAAGATAGACCAGCGAGAATACCTCGACAAAGTCATAGAGCGATGTGGCATGACTAACGCCAAAATCGCCAACACCCCTCTTCCTCAGGGCTACTACCCAGAGAAGAATGATCTCCCTGTCCAACCAGAACTTCGGACGTGATTCCAACAGGTCATCGGATCATTGCTGTCTCTTATGATCGGCACAAGACCTGACATCTCATATGCGGTAACCCAACTCGCCCGCATGTCTGCAAACCCATCAGAAGAGCATCTGAACAAGGCTCTATACATCTGCTGGTACCTTCTTGGTACCCAAGACTACTCTCTCGTATACAGCGGCAAGACCGGTAAAGGCATCATTGCCTGCACTGACTCTGATTGGGGACAAGACAAAGTCACGTCTCACTCGCAAACAGGTTTTACCTGAAATTCGCGGATGGTGTGTTCTTGTGGAACTCACACTTACAAAAGACCACAGCTCTGTCTTCTACGGAAGCTGAGTACATGGCCTTGAGCGACTGTACGCGCCAGGCTATTTGGATTCATCAAATGATGGAAGAACTCAGCTATCGCCTTGGTCCTATTCCAGTTTGTGGTGACAATCAAGGATCGCTCTTTATTGCGCAGAACCCAGTCACCAAAAAATGTTCCAAACATATCCAGATCCGTTACCACTTCGTACGTGATGCTGTGATGCTATGGAAGCAGGTTGAGCTACTCTTTATCCCAGGAACCGACAATCCTGCGGATATGTTCACTAAGTACCTTGGACATGTCAAGTTCAAGGAGTTCCGCTCCCAGCTCGGTTCGGAATTCAACTCGCCGTCGTAAGACTGTGTGGACGTTTATATTTTACTTCATATTCCTCACTATGATATCTATGCATCTACTGTATACTAGACAAGGGGGAGTGTTGAAAGGACACGTACTTACAGTCACGTGACTTTATATTAAGTAAGCATTACAAAGCGTATATAAGACTCTGCTGAGTCTGAATATAAAAAAGATCTCTCTTGACCAGCAACTGCTATCATCTCTGAGAACTCCAACCCCATCCAAGATAAGTATCCCTAGAGTAGATTCCTTAGTAGCCCGTGTGGCAATGCCGGCTACTAGCTATTGCAACAGAAGCAAGGGAGGTCTGTTGGGAGGACATGTTGTTTGTGATGGAAGTTGTTACTGAGGGGGGAAGACAGAAGGGTGAAGCTTTTTATAATCAGAGAGAGCGGACTTCACATTTTTCAGGTTCCATTCTGGGATCCAAGAGTCTTCTTCTGTGGAGTAGCCTCTCCATCGGATAAGGAACATGCGGTGGGAAGGGGGACCGCGGTGACGTAAGATTTTTTCTATTTCGTATTCCTCTTCTCCTTGGATAAGGTCTGATGGTGGGGAAGGGAAGTTCGGGCCGTGTACACTGTTTTCGCAATAGGGAGATAAGAGAGAAGCATGGAAGACAGGGTGAATTTTCCATGTTTTCAGAAGGCAAAATTGGTAGGTGAGGGGAGATAAGACCTTTGTAATGATAAAGGGTCCTTCTCATTTCGGATCAAATTTTGGGGCGGAAGAGCGGCGTTTCAGGTTTCTTGCTTCTAGCCATACTTTGTCCCCTTTAGCGAATGGGATGAAACCCCTATTTCCTCGGGCTGCCATTACCTGGCAAGCAAGCTCATGAGCAGCAAGAGCTTCGTTTCTTGCAGCGACAAGTTCTTTGAGGCAGGATTCTACTGTGGGGATGTGGGAATCGGATATAATTGTGGGAAGGGCACGGGGTTCATATCCCATCATGAGATAGAATGGAGATTGGTTGGTTACTGAATGGGTACGGTGGTTGTGGGCAAATTCGGCATGAGTCATATGTTCAGACCATGAGGTAGGGTTATTTCCACAATAAATGCACAAGTAAGTTTCAACTTCTTGGTTTATGCGTTCAGTTTCTCCATCAGTTTGGGGATGATAAGCAGTGGAGAGGGTGAGGTCATAGTTCAGGAGTTTCCCAAGTTCTTTTGCAAAGGCAGAGGCGAATTGGGGTCCTCGGTTGGAGATAATCTTATCATATAGCCCACAGTGTTTGTAGACTTTGTGGAAAAAGAGCGTGGCAATGCCTTGGGTGGAGACAGTTTTCTTCGTGGGACAAAGAATTACCCCCTTTGTAAGGCCATGGTCGACCATGACCAGAAGGGAATCACAGCCAGCGGAGGGGGGAAGGTCGGTGATAAGATCGCAGGAGATCTGTTGAAATGGGTGAGAGGCTGTGGAGCGGATTGGAGAAGTTGAGGGGACGGTGGGATGGGTGTTTGCCTTGGCTTGTTGGCAGGAGGAGCATCCTTCCACGTATTTGTGAACAAATTGCACAAGGCCAGGCCACCAAAATTCAGCGGCAACAAGCTGTCAGGTTTTGAGATATCCAGGGTGTCCAGCTGAGGCATGATCATGGCAATGGGATATGATGGAGCGACAAAGGGATTCGTCAGGGGGAACATAAACTCGGCCTTGATAAGTAAGGACTCCTTCATTGAAGGCCCAATCAGACAACCGGGAACAGAATGCAGGAGGTACAGACCTGTTGAGTGCTTGCAGAGCATTCAGAATGAGGGGATCATCCTTCAAGGAGGATGAGACCTTCCGATGCAAAGCGGTATCAATAATGCAGACAAAGAGAGAGTCAGGGAGGAGAACTGTTCCAGTGTTATCTGGGGTATCCGGGTGGAGGTCGGGACGGTGAGATAGTGCATCAGGGCCAGCAAGGAAGCGGCCGGGGACATGGATCATTTTCAGGTCAAAGTCCGCAAGATTCAGAAGCCAACGTGCTTGTTGTTGGTTAAGGTTCTGGGCTTGGCGGAAGTATGTTAGATTTTTATGGTCAGTGAAGACCTGGACAGGAAAAGGAGAGCCATGAAGGTAGTGGCGCCATGTCTTTAGGGCACGGATGATGGCTAGGAGTTCTCGGTCATAGACGTTGTAGTTTCGTTCTGCAGGGGAGAACAAGGTGGAAAGATAGGAGCAAGGATGCCAGTCGCCATTGACATCTGTTTGTAGGAGAATAGCTCCTGAGGCGTACTTCGAGGCGTCGGTGGCAATTGCAAAAGGAGCAGCAGGGTCGGGGAGGTGAAGGATAGGTTTGTTGAGAAATAGTTCCTTTAGAGCATTGAAGGACTTTTGACAGGCTTCAGTCCAGTTCCATCCTGAGTCCTTTTTGGTGAGATCGATGAGGGGGCGTGCGACAGTGGAGTAATCAGGGATGAATCGTCGATAAAAATTGGCAAAACCGAGGAATGAGCGGACTTCCTTTACTTTGGTTGGTGTGGGCCAATTGGCGATTCCTTTGAGTTTGATGTGGTCCATAGCGAGTTGTCCAGGCTTGATGATCATTCCTAGGTATTCCACTTCTTTGGTGGGGAAGGAACATTTCTCAAGCTTTAGATGAAGATCGAGTTCTTTCATTTGTTGAAGAACCCTTTTGGTTCATTCAATGTGAGTGGCTTCATCTGGGGAGAAGATAAGGAGGTCGTCCATGTAAATGACAAGCCATCCCTTGGAGATCATGTCTCATAATGAGTCGTTCATGAATCATTGGAAGGTCGCAGGGGAATTCATGAGACTGAAGAACATGACTAGGGGTTCGAAGAGTCCTTTATGAGTGATGAACGCCCCTTTCCATTGGTGTCCATCTTTGATTCAGACATTGTTGTATCCCCATCGTACATCGAACTTTGTGAAGACCTTTGCATCTTTGAGTTTGTCGACAAGGTCGGAGATCAGGGGGAGTGGATAGGCATCTTGGATGGTATGTTTGTTGAGGTATCGATAGTCTTGGCAGGGACGGAGTTTCCCATCCTTCTTGTTGACAAAGAAGAATGGTGAAGCTTGGGGAGAGTTTGAGGGTCGGATTTTCCCTGCATGGAGATTTTCTTCAAGGAAGTCCTCGGTGGCTTTCTGTTCATTGGGAGATAGGGGGTGGATTTTCCCAACTTTGGGTATGAAGGAGTCATCAAGGTTAATCTCGTGGTTGTATGGGCGAGAGGGTGGAAGATGATCTGCCGTTTCTTTAGAGAACACCGAGGAGTATTCCTGGTATTCAGGAGGAAGTGAAACTGTGAGTTTGGCCTTTTTGGTTGCCATGGCAAGTTCGGTGGCAGTGGTGAGTTTCGCAATGACAGGGGATCCGAGGGGAATAAAGCGGGATCCACAATGGATGACGCGATTAATGGTGTATGCTTCTTTGGCTCGTTGACAAAACTGGGATTCGGTTTCGTAGTTGAGGTATTCATAGAGGCGTGCATCATGTACTGCGTGGACATTAAGGTGTCAGGGGGGTTGGGGAGGTTTTTTGGGGGTTTTATGGGATCATTGGTTCGTGGTGCAAGTTTGGTAAAGAGCCGAAGATTCATTGGAAGATTCAGGGATGGAGATGGTTTGGTGGGCCCAGTCGATGGTAGGGTTGGTTTTTCGGAGCCAAGGTAGTCCTAGGATGATGTTTTCATTTCCGCAGTGTATAACATAGAAGAGGACTTTGTGAGCGATTCCTTCGATGTTTATGAACAGGGTGGTGGTGAAGCGAATAGCCCCCTTTTTATTCATAGACTGATCGACATTTCATATGGGGATTGGTTCGGGGAGTCTTTCAGTGGGGAGTTTGTTTTTGTGAACGAAATTCCAATCAATGCAGGATATGTTGGTGCCGCTGTCAATCAGGGCATGGGTGTCGACGACTTTAGAGATGCTTTCTGGATCGATAAGCTGAATGGGGAGTTTCATTGCTTTCGATGAAGAGGATATAACTACAGAAGTGCATGTAAGAGAAGGAGAGACTTGCATCGAACGAGTTCTCCTTTTTAAAAATCCCAAGAGAAGTGGACCTTTCGTATGGCCACTTCTTCTTCTTCGTCATCATCTTTGATCTCTTTTAGTTCAGGGAGGTCGTCAGCAGAGACTTTCTGAACCTTCTTCCCTTTTCATCCAGAGGAAGGGAAGTTAGGGCATTTATTACTAAAATATCCACTTTTCCGGCAGCGGAAACAAAGCCCTTTCTCAATGCACTGTTTTCATTCCTCGGGAGTGAGTTTGGTGATGTGGACTACATCTACATCCATGGCATTAGGATCTTTGGGAGTGGGGGCAGGAGTATTATAGGAACGGTAGGAGGTTTGGGATCCTCCACTTCGAAGGCAGGCAACTTCCCTAGCTCTTTTGAACTGAGTGTTGAAGTGAGAGGCCTTTTCGTACCATTCTTTGGCTGTGGTGGGGGGAGTGTCCATGGAGTAGATGCAGCGCATTAAGGGTTTGGGGAGTCCAACAGAGAAGAATCCGATGAGGACATTCTCATCAGTGATGTTTGCGAGGGCGGCATTGCTGATGAAACTAGTGGTGTAGGCGGCTAGGGTAGGAGAGTATTCTCCTTTCTTCTGAGGATGGGGGTTCATGCAGGTGTTAGATAGCCATGAGATGGCATTGGCGACGGTGTCCTTGAGTACAAAGGACTTTTTGAACGACTTGCAGAAGTCGGTGAAGGTTCTGAAGTGGATTGAGGTGGAAGTAACCGCTTGCTGTCGGAAAGTGTTTGCCCAGACCAAGGCAGATCCTTTCGTCATATAAGAGAGAGCAAAGGCGATTTGTTTGTCATTGGTGTCATAGACTGCTTCATTTACTTTGAGGTAAAAACGGACAGTGTTCAGCCACTGGTTGGCGGTGTCTGGGGACCCATCGAAGGGTTCAGGGTTGCCGAGGCAGAGTTCAGTGGGTTTAGAAGTCATGGGGTTCTTTGGTGGTGGTGGAGGGGGAAAGAAGATTTGTCCGGTGAGAGCGATGGGTGTTGGGGAGGGGGGAGTGGGGACATGAGGGATAGAAAGGGATGCAGAGAGTTGATGGGAGAGGTCTAAGGTGTCGTCGTCCTCTTGTTGGGAGGGGAGGGGAAGGTCAGGATCGAGGGAGGAGTGTTCTTCGTCAGATGAAGATTCAGAGGGTTCAGAGGGTTCCTGAGGGGAATGGTTTTGAGGTGGTCCCCAGAGGGATAAAGGGGGTCGGAGTCGTTGATCAATGGTGGAGCGATACTACAGCGATGGTAGCCACGAAGGGTAGCTTAGATCTTTTGTTACGCTTAGCCCGGGTAGGGATGAGCGTAGCCTCGAAAGACTAAGTTCTTATGATTCAAAGAGATAGCATGCACTTTAATGGTAGCACGAAGTCTGAGGAAGACGTTCTGCAAAGGAACACAAGAGGTGCAGGGTTTCAAGGTTCAAAGCAACTGGTCAATAGCCAGAAGGAGCTTTCGAAGTGAAACAAGTAGATTCAAGGTGATGATCGAGGAGATCTAAGCTAAGGTACAATGAATAGGTATACTGGGTTTATATACCCAGTTACAAAGTTGAGGGTAGGCATAACTAGGGCAGGTCATAGAAAACAATAGAATGAAATGGAACATGGGGGAAGCAGTCGCTGACGAAGCAAGTGAGATAAGGGGTAAGCATGGGTGAGTCAGCGATAAGAGAAATAATGTCCAAGGCAGAGAGTCGAACAGACAAGTTCGGTATAGGTACAAGTGGGAGTAGAAACGAGAGAGATGGAGAACAGAAAGTTGTAACACAAAAGACCACAGCTCTGTCTTCTACGGAAGCTGAGTACATGGCCTTGAGCGACTGTATGTGCCAGGCTATTTGGATTCATCAAATGATGGAAGAACTCAGCTATCACCTTGGCCCCATCCCCGTTTGTGGTGACAATCAAGGGTCGCTCTTTATTGCACAAAACCCAGTTACCGAAAAATGTTCCAAACACATCCAGATCCGTTATCACTTCGTACATGATGCTGTGATGCTGTGGAAGCAGGTTGAGCTACTCTTTATCCCAGGGACCGACAATCCTGCAGATATGTTCACTAAGAACCTTGGACATGTCAAGTTCAAGGAGTTTCGCTCCCAGCTCGGTTTGGAATTCAACTCACCGTCATAGAAACTGTGCAGACATTTTTATTTTTTGCTTTATATTCCTCACTATGATATCTATGTATCTACCGTATACTAGACAAGGGGGAGTGTTGAAAGGACACGTACCTACAGTCACATGACCTTATATTAAGTAAGCATTACAAAGTGTATATAAGACTTGACTGAGTCTGAATAAAAAGAGATCTCTCTTGACCAGCAACTGCTATAATCTCTGAGAACTCAACCCCCTCCAAGGTAAGTATCCCTAGAGTAGATTCCTTAGTAGCCTGTGTGGCAACGCCAGCTACTAGCTATTGCAACACATTTGTCATCATGTGCAATCAATATTGATTGTTCTTGGTATAGCCACAATGGACAAGTTGTTGTGCATACCAATGCCCAATGTGAAACTCGGGGTCTACCAGAAGGGATGTTTCAATGTATGTCTTGTTTCCCCTCTCCCCTTGATGTGCCTCATCAATGACCATGTGATGTGCTGAAGATACCTGTCACATGATGAATTGGTTATCATCTGTGAACTGAGGATCTTTCAGATCATCACCTGGGAAGGGTCGTTTGTAAAGGAGGACTTGCCTGACCCGACGTGCAAGGGGATTTCCTATCCAACAGGATGGGATAGTATCTGCTTCTGTGTAGAGGTCATTTGGACTTTCACCATCTAGTTCAGGTGGTCTACATGTAACAAATCTGTGCAGTGCGAATTCCTCATCGTCTTCCATGTCAATTAATCCTGGAAGGTCATCAGAGTCATTGTCATGCTCAGAATTTGTCAAGACATGAGTCACGCCAAGAAATACTGTTGTACTTTGTTCTGTGGTCTCTGTAAGTGCACTCTGGCATAAATCTGCCTCGTGAATGCTCATACTAAATGCAGTTATGATCCAGGTGGGTTTAACCCATTTCCCTGCATTGTTCATCGCTTCAGGCAAGCATTTGCCATATGCCTGGATTCTCTGCGACCAAAGCAAAGCTTCTTGGTGACACGTTGGTCATGCTCCTCCTTACTGAGTTGTGTTCACTCAGTTACCCATTTTCCAGGTCTGGCACTGGGTCCTCTGCTATTATTATTGAAGTGGGTGCCTTGTTTCCTTCTATTGTCTGGTCTAGTGTTACGCTTGGCCCGGGTAGGGACGAGCGTAGCCCTTGGATGATACGAGGAGATGAGGATTCAGAGCAAGCGTGTCTTTACGGCGACACGAAGTCCTTTGAATAAAGGAGATGTTCCTAGTCTAGTGCTAGGTAACGGTTCAAGAGTTCGAGGGTTCGGGGAACGAGGAGCTAGTCTAGTGCTAGCGGTTGAGACTTAGACTTTGTCAAGGGAATGGATTCTAGGTAGCGAGGTTTTACAGGGATGATCAAGGGAGATCTAAGCTAAGGTATAACCGAGCTACAAGTCGGTCTTAAATACAAGACAAGGAGTTTAGGGCCAGTAGGCATAAGGGTAGGCATAGAACAAGGAAGACTGTGGTGGAAGGAAGTTGCTGACGAAGCAAGTGATAAGGATTACGTGGAAGAGAAGAGTCAGCGACGAGACAAGAAAAAGAAAGTCCAAAGGCAAGACTCGAACATGCGAGTTAGCGTAGTAGTACAAGCGACAAGTAAGGAGAAAAAGGTAAGTTGTAACATCTAGGACGTGTGGGTTCCCTGTTTTCACCATGGCAGTTCCCATGGTCCATGAAGTTTCCCCTGGGCCTAGTTCATCCTCTGGGCCCTTGGAATTCATTCTGTCGCTCATGATGATTGGTTGGAGACTGTATGCTTGGTCCTGGCTTTGTCTGCTCAGGCCCTCATGCATTTCGGTTGTTTCGGGAGTTTATGGAGTATGCAATCTGAATTATTTCTGCTGCCACTATGACTTCTTTTAAGGTCGAGCACTCAGGATTAAGTTTGTCCTTCCAGAGCTCTGTTTGAATGTACTGATTCATCCCAAATCACAGTTTCATAACTTGGTCTTGTTCACTGACATCACCAATAAGGTTCCAGAACATGTGTAGTTCAGACACATATTTGCAAATGGTGCAGTCGTTCTGGTATGTCTTTTTCAACTTCTGTCATTGCTTTGTTTGGAAGACTATCAGAAAACAGGAATTAAACATCTCAAGGAAAAAGTCTCAGAGTCTCCACTTGTAAGGATTGTCCGACACCTCTCAGATGTAGAATTCATGTGCTTTTCCACTCAGATAATGTAATGACCGAAGTCTTGACTATGGTCGAGAAGTCCTATAAAGCACTTGCTGGAGTCCTAGAGAGTTGTTAACTGATCTATTAGGCTTGTGGGCCTCAAGGAAAGACTAAGGGAAACAACAAGAGAAATAGACTAAGGTCTATACTACTATGAGTATGACTATATATACTAAGAGAGACTGTGCACAGACCATGCTGTGTAGAGACTATAAGTAGTAACTATACCTGAGACTGGATACTATGTGGCATAGATAAGCACTGCCTAGATAAGAGGGACTAATGCTATTGGACGATAAGGGAAAGTGAGTCAAATGGAAAAGCATGAGGCGAGTATAAGGATAACATGTGTTCAACACGTGTTGCATAGCCGAGATAAGGTCATGTGACTGAGCATGTGACTAGAGTCTGGAAAGGTCCATGATCATGTGATGTGATAAGATAAGGGTTATCTGCTAAGGGTTAGCTATGTTGTAAGTGATAAGAGGCGAGACTAGATTTATAGCGTCTGTTACAGATAATGTGATAACAAATACTTGATCCTTCAATCTAACCTTCCCTGCTTGTACATAGGCAGTTCCTTTAGTTATGAAGCAGTGGAATGCTCAGGAATTGGCAGCTCCATCATATGACATAGATGCAATAGGTTTAATTTTCCCATAACCTCCTTAGGCTATTTTCTTTTTCCCTGCTTGTCATCCACCCTGCTTGTGGTGGTGATGGTGGTGGTGTTTGTGTTGGTTGTGCCCACTCAAATATGTTGACTCATCTGAAGAAGGTGCTGACTCATATGAATCACTCTCAGGGTCATTTCTGCTAGGGCTGGATCCCCTGCTGCTGCTGGATAAGTAATCCAAATCAGATGGGTCATCATCACTACTGACCATCTGCTTCAGGGCTCTCCTGAGGTAGCTCCATGGTGCAATTTGTTGTGCAGGTTCAATTACCTGAATGACTGATGGACATTGGTCCTTCCCCTTCGTATTTATGGCATCATTGATCAATTGATCAATGGACTCATTTACCCTGGCTATGGTTGGCTTCTGAGCCTTCCATGCTTTCTGTTTCATATGTTTTGCAGATTTCTTAGACTGTTTGGTAGATTCATGGTCACTATCCATATTTTCTTTATGGAATTTCCAGAACTGTAGAGTGACTTGTTGTCTCTCAAGTTCTACTTCATCTGAGGACAACTCAAGGTCTCCCCAGTTATGTGGGTTGGGTCCCTTGCCCTTGTATAGCAGTGGATCCTCTCCCCTCGAGTCGTCACTGTCCATTGTCTGAACAGTGACATTGACATGTTCCTAGCTCCTGATCTGAGATTGCTCCTTGGCTGTCAGGCTGCACTCGGCTTCCTGGAGCATATTATCATAATCACAAGCTTTGTGCACTCATGTGCGACCTTTCTTGTGCCTGATGGTTGTCCATAACAAAGTGCACAGTACTCCATTTGTCTCTACTGTGAGAACAGTAGGTGCCACAAGTGTAATGCAAGTGGCAAGAGGAAGGTATGTGCCTAGTGGGAGGTACTCACTAGGTCTGAGGATAGAGGTCTAGCTTGAGGAGCAGAGGAGTTTATAAAAGCAAAGAGGGGATGCTTGTATAAGGGAGTAGGTGAACTAACTGAGGAGAGCGATACAGAGTGAGCTCTTCTCTATATAGTGTTCAGGTATTGTTTGTACCTGTATGCCTCTACTCTAGGGTAGGTAAAGATAAGAGATAGGAATGAGTCATATCATATCATGGACGATAAGAGACCTATCTATAGCCAATAGCAATAATGGCAGTTATCTATAATGTCATATGATGAGTAATATGTGATAGTGTACTTGGACCTATTGTCCGAAGGTCTGGACCATTGATGTAATCAGATCTAGAATCTGGGTTATGAAATAGAAGAGCAGAAAGTGAATACCCAGATCTCAACAGTCCAACCTTTGTCATTGGTGTCCTTAATGCATCCTACTGGTCCGTGTCCAAGACTGTCAGTGTCTAACATGTGATGGTATGTTTCATCAGTTTGTGGTTTCCCTGTTTGGGACCACTTCAATTCACTCTGTTTGAGTCCCTCTGGCATAGTAGGGGCTGCTTGCTGCTCTTTTCTTCTGCTATGATTGACATGCTGGTCATCGTCTGGGTTTCCCAGGGTGGAACCATGATGGGTACACACATCACCAGTCTGGGCTTCAACCACAGGGCTTAACAAGCCTTGGTCAGGTATGGGGGATAATGTTGGGAGTGAAGACTCACTATTTGCACACCTGTGCAGTGTTACAGATGGTATGCCCAAGCAGGCTGCAGTACTTCTAAGAGAGTATCTTGCTGACATAGTTTCATGGTAGTTGGGTTTTTTTGATTTGTCTTGCTCATTGATACAGACCTTGGTGGGCCAAACTGTGGTGTTCTCGATGAGGAAGACAAATGAAAGTTGTTAAACACAAGTTGTAAAAAGTAAGAGGATAGGTAAAGTCAAAAAATATGTGACAGCTGCTGACCAAAGTAGGCAAGAGTCACAAGGTGAAGAGTCAGGTTACAGACTTGTTAAAATCCTCTGTTTCGACTGGGGATCTACAACGAGTAGGTAGGCCTTACTACATATGATAAATGAGGGTGCTGGTTACGTCATAGGGTATAGGGTCGCGAGAACAAATGAGACTGTATCAAGTAAGGACTGGACAGGTTATGATAAAGGCAGTGTCCAAGGAATGATGGGTAGACAGGATAAATAGCAATTGGGTATCTTCTGACAGCGGCAGGACCGAGTTGAAGCTATTGGTTGTTGACAGTCACGGCAGCGCCATTACACCGCTCCACTGGCTCTTCATTCAGCGACTTTTCTTCATCATACCTCTTTTTCCTGAGATGTGCCCACTAGGTCTTTTAGACAGAACTCTGAGCACTATGCCCACCATGGTGCGTAGCAGTCTTTCCACACCAACAAATCACCACACTGGTAGTTACTGGGCGACGTCGAGTCGATCCAGTAACTCATCACAAAGCTCCATTATCGATTCTAGGATCACGTTTATAGGGCCACCAGCTGAGCGAGTAGAAGACTGCAGCAAG
Organism: Boletus subcaerulescens; assembly: GCA_038090555.1. NCBI lineage: Eukaryota > Fungi > Basidiomycota > Agaricomycetes > Boletales > Boletaceae > Boletus > Boletus subcaerulescens. The sequence continues at coordinate 4,134 of JBBPNA010000524.1, read as the reverse complement.
CCTCACATCCCAGACCTTATCAACAAAGGCACGCCATTCAACGAGCTACTTGCCGAGTCGGCCACGAGGCCAACGCCTGGCATTTCTAGTAGTACCACTCTTAACGCACACCTTCCTACACAAGAACCTTTCTTCGTTGATACAGACCGTTGTCTGGCGATCATCCGAGCTCTCAGAACTCCACCCCTTGATTCACAAGTAAGCACCTAGCGCTCATATGATACAGGGTTCTGAAGTTCATCCATTAGACCATCAACGACATCTCTCCTGCCCAATTCAACCTCATCCTTCATCTGTCGTCTGAGCGAAAACAAGATCAAATACCTGCAAAGCAAGTTACTCCGATGTTTGACTAAATCATTCACCATGACAGTTTCTCAGACTCGTCTACGACCCGTCCCTCCGCAAACTTGTTGTGATGGCCCCATACGCCATTCATGAAGCTCCGTTTCAGTCTCTCTCAATGCGGATCCACAAGCTTCTGACAGGGCTGTCGCTCGATGACGACAACGATATCGTCTGCAGCACCCACTTCAACCTCGCCATCGAAAGTGAGAACAACACCGTCATTCCTGACTTCCATCTTGATCTTCGTCCACTCCATCCTCCCGGTGCTCGTGCAATTCCGTCTTGGGTTGGAGAATGCGGTTTCAGCTCCAGTCGAAAGGAGATGGAACGTCAATTGATGTCAGCTGCAGATATCGTTCCCGAGATGGACGTTGCTATCATGGTCTCTATACGCGAAGTTAGTCACGAGCCCCCCCCCCGAGACCATCCTCTTCGCTCTCAGCAACCACTTCCCCGTTCGGCCTTTACACCCACAGTTGCCCCGAGTGCTCATTCACTTGACCCTGTTGTCGTCGAAGACATTACGTGGCTCGAAATCAAATCCGTCACCATTCGCGTCTTTCTTCGAGGGACGAATGGCGAGTTCGATTTTAAACAGAGGGCTCCGTTGTATGCTCAAGGGGTGAGTTTGCTACCGTCGCAAAGGATTGCACTGGCTGATCTAGCATACCCTGTTTTAAGTCATTGTTTCCTAAGCTCGAAATGGACGAAGTAGGTAGCGTGCTCAACACAGCCGTCAGCCGTCTTGTTCTACGGGTGTCTCGAATGATGGAGGCGGTTGGTGCAGATCCTGTCAAGATTTCCCGCCGTCGTTCCCCGCCGATTGGTCACGATTCTTTCAGGAGCTGCAAAATTCAATTTACGACACTGCCTACTCGCGTTTTCTAAGATGGTGGCGATCAGAGGAGCCTAAGCGGAAGCAGCTATCTTCACAGCCGGAACCCGGCCCTTCTAGCAAGCGTCTTGCCCCTTCTGGGCCTTCTCCCAGCACCCAAATTCAAACTGCAGCGATGGAGGTTCCCAAGACATGCGCGGTCAAAAAGAAGCGCAGATCCCGGAAATAGTTCGTTGATAGCGTGTTCATATACTTACAGTAGAACCGCTCATAACGCATAACGTCGGGCAGTAGGTTTTGTCATGCATTGTTAGGGATATGCATTGCGATGGTTCAATATCCTGGGCGGTATACACGCTAGTTATAGCCTTGCCTAAGGTAGGCTTGTAGGCTTACAAGTATTCGACGGTGACATATCAATCAAGACTTTATAAATTAATCCGAGTCAACTTCTTGCTGAGCGTTGAGCTTCCGCGGTCTCTACCTTGGTGTCTTGCAGTTTGTCACGCAGCTCTTCGAGTTTATCGATGAAGCCAGCAGGCAAGTCCTCGTCACCTTCATCAAGGCCAGAACGAAATTCATAGAGCTTCAGAGGTAGCTCGTTTGTATCTGCTACAGTTAGGTCCGAAATCTTTCGTCGCGCAGGAGGAACTAAAATCAGTGACCGTGACACCGACGTTTTGGTATGTTGTCACTTGTCCAAAAAAATAATCCTACGCCGGGTGCGTGTGCGGTGAGCTGATGCTACTTCGCTGTTTTGTGGCAGCTCTAGATAACCAAACTCGTACACATGGTATTGCTGGGGTAAAGGGGGGGAAATGAGTGGCAGAGCAACTAAACTGCAAAGTGGAGGGATACAAACAACGCGTGAGCAAACAACAACAGCAGGAGCAGAAAGCAGAGAAAAAGAAAATCTATGGAATGATGAGACGAACGTGATACATAAGAAAGCATGAGCGTCGAGCGTGGCTATGACCTGCAAGTTCATCAAGTAGTTGAGAATGAGGCAACAGGCAACGTCCATAAAGACGAATGGGGAGACGACTTCCTGACCGCATGTCCGTCCTTGATCGAACGTCCATCGGAGCTCGTCTCGGGCAGTAACGTGTCCGGGTTAGCCATGTGGAATTTCCCGGCGCCTGGCTCCTTGGATGCCCTGTACGTCTTCTTGTGGTGAAAGTCGACCAAGTAGTTTATCGAATCGACCATGTAGAGCTGCAAGTTCATGAGTACCTGCGACATGCGCAGACCACGGTGAGCATCATCGTCAGCATCTATCATTGATATGCACGTACCACGACATCTTGAACCAGCGCTCGTGTCTCTATGAAATAGACACTCGCAGCTGCCTGCAAATCGACGGTGTCACTCCCGTCTAGTTCCTTGGCACGCTCGATCCTGGTACCGTTTGTACCCGATCGCTGCCGTTGCGGTCAGACACCACCCAATCCCCCTAGATTCCGCTTCTCCTTCCACTCCATTCCGAGCGTCTTGAGTGTGCGGTATATCTCGAGCATGACCTCCATCGGTGGCGATCGACTCCGAATACCAAAGTGCTATTTCATCCGATGCTGCTTCTTTTCTTTCACGACCGGCCATGTGCGTTTAGCGTTGGCATAGGAGGCAAGGTGATGTTGTTCGGGAAGTTGATCAGGAAGTGAGAGAGACGAATTGAGGACAGCAAAATTGTTGATTTCACCATCGATAGGAGGTGTCGAGAAATTGAGTCCATCATCGATCTCGTCATCGTCGTCATCGCCATTGAACTCGGCTTCAAACGGATTGTCCTCCAAGTCGCCTGCCGGTGACAGTGTACTCGGCGACATCGTGTTCCTAGGCTAAAACGCCCACAACGTTAGCAAAAAAAGATCGAGTAGCGGCGACGACGACGATAGACTAACATCCATGGCTGCTAACTTGGCATCGCACTCTTGCTCCTCAAACTCTGCGACTAGACATCATCAGCTGGGAACTGGCACGGGATTGCGCTCGCAGTCTCTTCCAGCCCTGCGTTTATCGCGCAGGAGCATGTAAGCCACCTTGACGGCGTTCCCTTGGACGCCGTCGTCCCTCCGTAGACATTCCCAAATGTCTTCCTTGTCGACCCCTTGCATTCTCGATGCAAACTCTTCGACGACGTCCTCCTCGATCCGGCCAAGTCCCTCGATGATCTCGAAATCCAACGCTTTTGCAGGAGTTACCAAGCACGAGAGTGTGTCGAGAACAGAACCAGGGGGAGGTGGAAGCGGCGTCAGGTACCGCGGAAGATCCGTCATATAGAACGGATTCTGTATCGTGATCCGTTTGACGGGATCGACGGCAAGCATCACATTAATGAGACCCCTCGCATCCGCGCTAAGGTAGCTTGGCATATGGTAACTTCCCTCTGTTCATACGAAAACCGCCATTCTTCGTGTGAATAGGGTTTGGACATTGTCATCCTCGAATGGAAGTCTTCCACAGAGCATGACATAGGGTATGAGTGTGCGGGTCCACTGCACATCAAAGAAGATCTTATCCATACACTGTCGTGTTCTGAAATGAGTGAGGGCGAGCTGAGATATTCATTTATCCAACCATGATTCGGTATCCTGGTATTGTTCTCGATGGAGCGCGTTTGTTGTTGAACATCATCAAGTGATTCTATTTCTCGATGACCGCGATGGATAAGGTTCCATTTGAGCTAGAATGCGAGCAAGATTGCTATGTGAGGACAAGCAGCGACGTGGAGATGGGTAGTGGAGATGACCATGAAAACACGATGGAAGAGGGCGGATAGTGGCTTATGTAACCATCACGCGCTAGACAACAACCATCATGCATCACACCGCAGGCATCGGCCTGGAACAATAGTCCTAAATTGGGCCTCGATTGCGCCACCGGCGAAACATTTGAGTGTGGCTTTCTGTGGCATCCGAGCTGAAAGAAATTTCAAGTTCGAGTATAGTTTA
>JBBPNA010000523.1:0-18027 GCA_038090555.1 Boletus subcaerulescens | reverse complement strand
GAGTAGTACGAAAATCAACTAAAGCCCTATTACTTCCAATCTCGCTCCTTCCCTATGATCTCCTCATCTCCTCCTTAAAATCCCTGACCCTTTGAAATACGAGGACCCGTGAGTCTGGCAAGGGCGCGGCACATAAGTCCTGCGCCGATGTCCTCACCCCCTCCGCTCCTTGACCCCTCCGTCCTCCGACATCTCCAGATGTCGCTACTAGTCAGTGACAAATGTCAGAGCCCCTATCTATCATCTCCGAACGGACTTCGTTCCATTATTCTTGGAGTTGGTCTACTACCTCTGGACTTTGTTCCATCAAACATCAAACCCTCCGGATCTCAGCTGGAGTTCAACAAGGAGAAATATGGTCTCTGACAGATCACTAAGGCATAGAAATTCTAAGCCCAGTTTGACTGAGCTGATGAAATTGCCTAACCTACCATTGCTCCTGTACTAGTATCTGAGTTTTCTAGATCTATGAAAATCCCTGTTCAACTCATTGATCCCTCACATACTATGAAAGTCATCAACACTGGTGTCCTAGTTGATAGCGGCATCAACATCAACTGTATAGATTGGCAGTTCATTTGAAAGAACAACTTTCCCACTATGAAACTTGACATCCCCATCTGCATATAAAACAGAGACCAATCCTTCAACCAGAAATGCAGCATCAGATTTACCTGTCATCTCTTTACCAACATTGAAGGAATCACACACAAGGTTCTTTTCTACATTATGAGCTGTGGAAGAGAAAACACTATCCTTGGACTCCTCTGGCTAAAGGCCATCAACCCTTCCATCAACTGGTCTAACCAGATGCTCTCTATCCTCAAATCCTCCAATCAATCCTCCGATTTCTATCCAATCCACATTGCTGATCAGAAACACCATGATGGCTTCTTTTCTAAAACCTCCTCTACCCGACCCTCTTGCCATGTAAACGTAGACTCCATCTATGACAGATGACTCTATGACTACCTCAAGTACGAATCTGAGATACAATTCATGCATTGAGCCCAACAAAACTATGCGATCAACTATATCATCCACTGTGGATCCCGCTACCTCCCAAACAACTCTCCGGTCATTGCCAAATTGACCACTGCCACTGAGCTTGCCACTGCTGCCAAGAGGGCCAAACCCAAGGTTACCCTCTCTCCAGAATACTCCAACTACACCTCTGTTTTTTCTAAAGAAACTGCAGATTACCTTTCTCCTTGCTCTTATATTCACAAGATTAATCTCAATGATTTATTCACTCTGAAGATTGGAAAGGTCTATCCCTCTTTATGATCAATGCCACCTCTAGAACACTCTTCAATCATCTCCAAATTCCTTGAGTTTACTTCAGGAATTAGTCTTCCTCTAAACACTTATCTTCAACTTTAAATTCACTCTGTTTTTTATTTCTCCACTTACTCCATTTCATTGAACCATCAGACCGAATATATACAGTACAAATACTCATTTACCCTAATGTTGATTCATCTTCTCTACCTCTGCACATCACCACTCCAGCCTCCATTTCCTCTATGGTTAACTCCCCCAACCTGTCACTGGTCTCACCCTCTAATCCCTCTGTTCCTTTCCAGAGTAGAGCTTCTAGCTCTTAATTGGTGTTCTCTCTCCTTTCCATGGCCAAATCTGCCAACTCTTTCTCTGGCACACTCTCCTCATCCTCCTCTGAATCATCCCCTCCTCTGAAAATCTCCATTGTCTTCAATTCGAGGAGTTGTGCCAAAAGGGTGTTCTGGTATTCAATGCACCAGTTCTGCATTATCAGCACATCCTGGATGTCACGGGCTGCATTGACAAGTTGCACCTCCACCTCCGACCATGAGGAAATGGCCTTTTCCTCTGCTACCTCCTCAGAGGTCTTCTTCTGCTTCCTTGATGGTCCTGCCTCACCATCTACATGCTCCGCTTCTCTGGCTTCTCTGGCATCCCCACTCCAATATGTTCGCACTTTACTTTTGCCTCACAGCACTCCTTGCACGAGGTTGACTTGCCAGTTCTGAACTCACACTCAAGTCTCCAGTGGTCACACCTGAAGCACCATGGCGGTGCATGCTTCTTCCCCTTATCCATGCTTTGTTGTGCTTGGACTTCCTCTGCCTGAGTTCCGTCAGAAGATACCCTCAACTCCAAAGTTATCACTCACCTACTTACATGCTGCCTCTTCACCCTCCTTATGACACTGCTTCTCCTCTGCCACTTTCCACCGCCCCTTCTCTTCATGCCTTTTTCGCTCCTCTTCCTCTTTGTGTGCCCTTGTGTGCCTTTGGCATTCCACAAACTTCATGCAGAGACATCATTGTTGTTGTCCTCATGCTCTGCAAGATGGGTGTTAGGCCACTGTTTAATGTTGTTGGATATGTTTGGGAAGTAAGAAGTTGATAGGCACCAACTTCAAGTTACCCCAGGGTTTTATATCCAAAAAAATGGCAGAGTTCTAATTCTGATTGTTGATCTGTGGGTGGACCACATCACATGATCTCAGATAAAGTGTCCACACAGACTTCCACTCAGGGTTTTTCTGACAGGCCTTAAGGGGATTCTGTCATGACTTAGAATTTACCAAGTCCAACTCTGGTCAACTCCGGAATACCTCAGACCACCCTTTGACCTCAGACCTAGATATTATCAAGTCCAACTCCATTCCAACTCCAGAATACCTTGGACAACCTTTGACCTCAAATCAACAGACATGTCTCAGACTTGTTCCTCTGAACTCATATCTACATCAATCTCTTTCAGCTCTAGTCTGCATTTCACCTCTCGATTGGTACAGCCTGTTCCAACTGTGTTCTGTGTTTGTCAATCATCATTCTGCTCCTATGTACATTGCCTTTGCACAGTAGTCACAGACACAGACTTCCTCCAGGTTTTTAGTGTATATAAACACTCCTGTATTCTCCATCGTACCTTAATACAAATATCTCGTCTGACTTGTCCTAGTCTTATCTATACACATCCTCTCTCATCAAACAAATCCTTCTCATGATCTTCATCCTGAACCTCTGAAATATGAGGACCAGTGAGTTTGGCAAGGGCGCAATACATAAGTCCTGTGCCAATGTCCTCAACAACTTCACTCCTTGGTTACTCCATCATCTGACACCTCTGGGTGTCACTGCTAGTCAGTGATCCACATCAGTACCTCCTCTGTGTCCTGTCCAAACAAACTTCAGTCCTTCACCTTTAGACTTGACTCATAAACCTCTATAGCTCCAGTTCACCTAACCTCAACAACTCTGGACCTTTGCCAGAGCTAGACCTAGGAGAAATATGGACCTTGACATGCTGATTCATTTCCCATCTGCTTATCTCTTATCTCACTTGCTTCATCAGCAATTACTTCTCCCACATTCTTCCTTGTTCTATGCCTGCCCTAGTCTTACCTGCCCTGAATCATATACTAGGTCGTTTCACCCGGGTGTTTGTGCCTTCGGCACAAATCATTGTAGTTTCTTCAGTACAAATTAAGTCTCATTTTCTTACTATGATGTTGGTTGTGCCTTTGGCACAACTTATTAGAACTTTAGGTTACAATGTAGTTCAAGATACTGTTTAAATAATAAAGTGATTGCAAAAGTACAGTACAAATCATATTTCCAAGCTTCTAAATACTTCATTCCAAACTACATTCCTGACTTTAGTATGTACTTGATTGTTTGGATCATGGGGAGAGAGAACTTTGATGTTTCTAGGGTGGGTACAACGTGAAAGGGCCACATAGAGTTAACCATGAGAGAAAACAGGTGAATTCAAATTGAGACCAACATGGTTGAGTGTTTGACCTTGAGACTTGTTGATGGTCATTGCATAGGCTAGATGGACAGGAAACTGCAAGCGACGAAAAGGAATAGGAGAATCCTCCAAACCACTATCAAGGGCCATGTGAGGAATGAAGACCACATTGTCATTGCCATTCCCACCTAACACACGACACTCCAGGATACGTCTGGTAGACCTGATGTGCCTCAAGCGAGTGCCATTATAGAGACCATGGATGGGATCCAGATTGCACAACAACATGAGTGGGGCACCATCCTTGAGCTTCAGCTCATCAATAGCAGCAAGTTATAGTGGACAATCCTGGCTTTCCACTTAAGAGACGACAGGGTAGCTTGAGCGAGAGAGGAGTTTATGAATGTCTGGATGGTGGTTCAAGGTAAAGTTGAGATTGGGATCTTGCTTGGGCTGATATGGACAAAAGATCCCAGCCAATGATTATGATACAAATGCAAACATTCACATGCATATTAGAATCAAAATTTTAAAAAGGTACTCACCACACAGTGAATGAGTTGAAAGTTGTTGTGTTCAAGGGTTAATGTTGTTAAGAGCAAAAATGCTAATGGAAGCAGACTAGCCACTTGCTAGATCAACTCAGGGTGATTCTGGAGTCCAAAGTGAGTAACCAGGATAATATTAAGAGGAATAACAATGATCTACTAACCTGGAGTCCACAGTGAGTAACCAAAGGATACAATGTGGCATTCCAGGGAGTAACTGCGCTTCAAAGTAAACAACCATCAACAGTGCAGCTACAATGAACTAGGAAGTGCATTGGTAAAGTTCTGTATGGGTAGAGACACCACAACAAGATAAAGGGAAGCTGAAAAGCAGTAGGTAAGTAAAGTGACCATGAGGAACAATATGGTCACATTTAGACCACGAAATGATCAATGAATGAGGTGCAAAATCACCACAACTAACAAATGTTGGCCTAGAAAGTGAAGAATCAAAGACAGAATATCACATTGCATACTGAGAAAGTTGTAACAAGAAAACTGACAGGACAGTCATACAATCAGGGAAAAGCAGAATTGGATATGCACCAACACAAAAGACAAGTAAATTCCCTCTATATAATGCTATTTGTGGTACTCAAGCAGGAAATGATGTGGAAGCAGAGGGGGGCAGTGGAAATGATCAAAGAATGTCTGCACATAAAAAGGCATGTTTTGAGACATGATGTTGTAGATCTTGCTGGGCATGCATCCATTGTTTAGGTAATTCCATTTCATCACATGGAAGGCAGCAAAGGAGGGATGAGCATTTGACCATATCAAGAGGAGAAGACAAGGATGTGAGGATACATTTATGCTCAGAAAATGAGTCTGTAAAACTGAGATCGCTAGGATGGCAATTTCTCCAACCACAGCACCAGTCCAGCACTGCCTGGAAACAAGGCATACAAGAAGCTAAGACGCTCTGCATGACGTTCCACCCACAGATGGGGGGATTGAGGACTGGATTGAGGGCAAGCCTTGTAACACCAGCCAATCTTATAAACCTCCCACATAATAACCCTGATAAGGTGGGCAGGCAGGTGTGAGAGAGACATGATTGGAATATATTTGAAGGTGATTATATGTGTTAATCCTTGCTTTGATGACCTGTAGTCGATTCAAGACATACCCTCATTAATCTGGTACATCTTGAGTCCCTTTACTGTTAACTGGAGCTTGCTCAGTGGTTGAATCTGCACAAGGAATAATAGATAGATAACATGGACCAATATGCATCTATGACTTTTATGTTGGGGAGGGATCAGTCAAAGTATTTAATAGAAATGGTTAAAATTAGACGAACTGAGAGCTTTGATGTATAACTTTGTGACACTCAAATCTTCTGGTCTGCAAGCTATCAATGCCTGACCAACTACTACAAGGTGTTGTACAAGCAATGTCTGCCTTCACAGTGGTCATACAAGAAATGTGCAGACTGCCATCACAGCTCTGACACCCTAGGACTCGCCTTCTGTTCTGTGACATCACTCCTCCCTCAACTTAATAAGAGCAAAAATGCTAATTGCAGTGGACTAGCCACTTGCTGGATCAACTCAGGATGACTCTGGAGTCCACAGTGAGTAATCAAGATGATATTGAGAGGGATAACAGTCATATATGAACCTGGAGTCCACAGTGAGTAACCAAAGGATACAATGTGGCGCTCTAGGGAGTAACTGTGCTTCAAAGTAAACAATCATAAACAGATCAGCCACAATGGGCTGGGAAGTGCAAAGGTAAAGTGCTGTATGGGTAGAAGAAACACCACAACAACCTAAAGAGAAGCTGAAAAGCGGTAGGTAAGTAAAGTGACCATGGGGAATAACATGGTCACCATTAGAACATGAAATAAACAACAAATGAGGTGCGAAATCACCAATGCTAACACAACTATGGTAGTATGGACAATCCCAAGGCTTTCCAGGGCCAGTGGTAACTGTGTAGGACGTCTATTCCAGTCTTAACTTCGACATTCTGCTAATAAGTCCAGTCTTCCCCTCACCATTCTGTTAGCATTGGTGATTTCACACCTCATTTGTTGTTTATTTCATGTTCTAATGGTGACCATGTTGTTCCCCATGGTCACTTTACTTACCTACCGCTTTTCAGCTTCTCTTTAGCTTGTTGTGGTGTTTCTACCCATACAACACTTTACCTTTGCACTTCTCAGCTCATTGTGGCTGATCTGTTTATGATTGTTTACTTTAAAGCACAGTTACTCCCTGGAGCACCACATTGTATTCTTTGGTTACTCACTGTGGACTTCAGGTTCGTATATGACTGTTATCCCTCTCAATATCATCTTGGTTACTCACTGTGGACTCCAGAGTCGTCCTGAGTTGATCCAGCAAGTGGCTAGTCCACTGCAATTAGCATTTTTGCTCTTATCACATTCATCTAAGCATCAGACACTCAAGCCTCTCTGCCCTGTTATTGGGGCTGTGCTCGCCATTACCCGGAGGAAATCATCTAGGGGGGTGCCATCAAAATGTAACAAGGTCAAAGTTGCTGTCTTCGCCTCAGCCCTCAACATCGCCCACACAGAAAAAAAAAAATCCCTGTGGACATGCAATCCTCATTAAACATGCTTCAACCTACATTGAGTCCTCGATCCTTTCACACTCTTCTCGTATGATTGTATTGTTGGATGTGACAGTCATACTCTGTTCTTGTGCAGATTTAGCTTTCTTCTGTATTCCATGCCGGTCACAATCTTGTCTGGTATGCTGCACTACACCAACATTTTCTAGGATCTCCACCTCATCACTTCTAGTTCAAGTTCTCCATTCTCCTTCAACAGCCAATGACAATGAGGTGTCATATAGAAGTGGCACTGGAGTCTGCATTCCAAGCAGCATAAGCAGGGTGCTGGGAAGGATAGAGGGGTCACTGGAATGAAAATGTTACAACTTTCTCTTTTCTCTTCACTCTACTCGCTGCTTGTACCACTATGCTTTCTCATATGTTCGAACCACGCCCTTGGACTTTCTTTTCTTTCCTCATCGCTGACTCACTCCCTTCACGTAACTCTTATCTCTTATCACTTGCTTCATCAGCAACTTCCTTCCATCGCATTCTCCCATATTCTATGCTTGCCCTTATGCACACCAGCCCTAGACATTATTCCATGTATATAAGGCCGACTCCTAGCTCGGTTGTACCCTAGCTTAGATCTCCTTGGATATCACTGGAATCTACTCCATTGACTTCACCTCTCGACTCTAAGACTCATCGCTAGCACTTGACTAGCCCCTCGTCCCTTGAACCTTCGACCCCTTGAAACACTGCTGGCCCTAGACTAGTAGTGACATCCTATTCTCCAAAGGACCTCATACCGCCATAAAAGGGTATGCTCACTTCGAAAACCTTGTTTGCTTGACTCTTCCAAGGCTACATTCGTCCCTATCCGGGCCAAACGTAACAGAAAACATGCGTTTCCTGCATGTTCCAGGGTGTTCTGAGCGTTCTGGGCCTGGTTGGCCATTTCTTTGCCTTTCAACACCTTGTACACAGTCTTGGCATGACCAAGAGCAAAGCACTTGTATTGGCAATGACCAGGCTTCTCACAGAAGGAACAAGGGGATTTCGGGTCACAGCTACAAGAAGAACTGTTTGCAGAGAGGACTGAGGACATCAGCATGGGACTAGAGCCATCAGGGCAAGGGTGACAATTGAGTTCTTCAGTTTGGAATGCAGTTTTGCCCTTACCCTTATCCAGATCAGTGAATTACAATGGATTGTCTCTTTGACTTTTCTACTCATGGTGGGAGGGGGTTCTGGCACTGATTTAAATGATGCCTCAGGTCTGACCAGATTCATATACTATGAAGTCAGCAAATAAAGTATTATTGGAAACCTTGTTTTATACTAGAGCACTATTACTTTTGGTGATTTCACACCTCTTTTAGTGTTCATTTCGTATTCTAATGGTGACCATGTTGTTTCCCATGGTCACTTTACTTACCTACTGCTTTTCAGCTTCTCCTTTATCTTGTTGTGGTGTTTCTATCCATACAAGACTTTACCTTTGCGCTTCACCATCCATTGTGGCTGACCTGTTTATGGTTGTTTACTTTGAAGCACAGTTACTCCCTGGAGTGCCACATTCTATCCTTTGGTTACTCACTGTGGACTCCAGATTATTGTTATCTCTCTCAATATTATCATGGTTACTCATTGTGGACTACAGAGTTACATCTGAGCTTCTTCTAGTTTGAGGCCCTTTGCAAGCCAGGTAGTAGCACCACCATCGGCTTGTGTGGCAGCCTGGAGCAGCCGAAGCTTGACAGCTTGAACTCTGGGTGCTTTTGCCCTTCCATCAGTATATTTCCCGATGGAGGAAACATTAGAGGATCCACCTCTTTTTAGCTGAAGCTGATAAATATCCATTGCCAATGGATTTGTCACTTTCATTCTCTGTGCTGTTTCTTCTTCTGCCAACCACTGATTCCTCTGCTCCTCTGGCACAGTTGCATTCAGGTCGTTGTATGCAGCCAATGAGGAATTCACCAAATACTTTGCATTGAGGTACTTCCGCTTAAGGCTTTTTGCTGAACAGAAACAGTCAATAGAATTCATTGTCTCGAAGGAAATTATTCACTCATTCGAATCATTTTCATGAAATTGTTGTCATTCATTTGGAAGTCCAGGATCTCCTGCCAATAAGGAGAAGACATTCCCCGAGCCAACCTTGATATCATGTTCAATATCAACCATAATGTTTCGATAATTTCCCCGTCCACCCAGCCGGATCTGGGGATATATAATAGGGCATATTGAGCGAAGCATTCAGTTCGATGTCCATGCACATGTCATATGCTGATTCTGGGGGTTATTTTAATATTGGGGGGTAACTGTATGAATTGGTTGTTCATCAACTGGGATTGAAGTTTCTTCATATATGAGCTTTGATGCCATAAAATAGAATGACACACGAGATTTTGCTCATGATGTTGTATGTCAGTGCATTGACCAATGAGTAGTCGATGTTAACCTGTCTGTGCAACTGCAGATCTGCCAGGGTTCATGATGTCAATCAGCGTCTGACGGCGCACCTTTCGCCTTTCTGGAAATCTACCACTATGTGGGGAACAAAGCAGCTGTGCCGAGCACATGCTGTCGCTCCTATTCCAGTTGATTCTAGTTTGCTGTGACTTGCATTTGCCTGGTTCACTGCTTGATGATTATTGCAAGCTGATTTCTGCCTTGGCAATCTATCAGCAGACAGAAAAAGACATGACTGGAGCCAACCTCGAGTGGATGTTTTGTGTCTTGTAAATATGTCTTGTAATCAGATCTAGTCACCATGTATTTTTGGTAATTTATGAGTTACACCTGGTTGTCGGATCGTCTTTCATGAAGATGTTCAGCTTTGAAATTGCCATCCATGATCAATGTCCAGATGTACTTCCAACTTCAGAACATCAGTTGGATATCTCTGCTAGATATAGTGAAATTGAACCTACTGATTTTCTGGCAGTTGTGCTGCAGAACGTCAGTGCCATCTGTCTGTTTAAGAAAGCGAATAGGAAGAGCAAATTCATGCAATCCTCCAATGCTTTTCTGGAAGACACCAAGAATGCCACCCCGCTTCAGCAGCTGACTGAACCAGCTGTTATAGTTGATTAATCGGACATAATTTTGATGTGGTACCTTCCCGGCAGTGTCAGCCCCCCAAATCAGGTGAGTTGTGAATCAGGGACACATGATATTTTAAGCACATCATTTACAGATGTTGCTATGGCAAAATGTTGAGCATGTCGCTCAGTCTCTCCATGCAAGTCTATACACAGGGCAAACTGGCAATTGGCACACAAGCGAGGCATTATATACCATGACCACTGAGATAAAAGGATTGATCAACATGTCACCAGCATAGTTCCAACAAGCTCAGCATGTATATCTTCTCTCTCAATGTTTTCCAGTGTGATCGCCAACACTCCGATCGCGCCTAGGGGGGTTATGCAGTCCCCAAAATATTGCTGGCAATGAAGACAGATGGCACCTGACCATAGCTGGCTTTGGTGCGAGACCAGATGGCAATCTTGTCAGGAGCTCTGGCAATAATGCATCCTGAAGTATATTCCAGTGGACTTCAGATCATGGTGAAGCTTGTCAAGTATGCTGAAGAGACCAGTGATAAGGCAATGCAAGATATCCTTGCCCAATGGCCATCGGTTTACAATGTTGGGTCACTGATGGTCAACAGGATTAGTCCCTTTCATGTTGATTGATATGGTCAACCACAATGGTTGGATATGTTGGTCATGTTTGGCAGTTATTCCAAGTTGTTTTTCTTCCTCTTGCCTCTCGGTCTCGCTCTGCGATATGACCCTGGAACAGTGGTCGCCATATCAGAGCAGATGATTGAACATGGTGTGGGGAGGCCTGATGGAGACAGGGCAGTTCTAGCATGGTATATGAGGGATGGAGTGCACGAGTTCATGGACATGTCCCGAAGCCACTTCAAGCATTACTCTGAATTTTCAAGAGTGTAGTCTACATACATATAAATATCCAGAATGATTGATGCCAGTAGACTACTTCTGACTCACCCAAGGACTGGTCAAACTGTGCATAGCCTCCAAGGTATTCTCCATCACTTGCTAACCTGCATTCACCTCATGGCAATTGATGCCGAGGAGAATACAGGTAGTGTTTCTGACAACAGCAAGGCATATATGTCTTGCTGATGCTCTAGGGGTGATCAGGAGGCCATGTCCCACTCGCCCTGGAACATGATGAGTTGTGCTCACCAATAAACAAAAGATCTCACCAGAAAGAATGCATCAGCCTTGGCAATCTTCTCCTCAGACAAAGGAGCTGGCAAGAGATTGGCATCAGGAACATTGTCAATCCACGAGCAATTGGCAAAGGACACAGTCATCTGTTCCTTCCAGTTCGGAAGTAAACCTTTGATTCTGGCGACCAGCCCAAACTTCTTGTTGGGGAGTTGCTGCAGCCTGCATTGCAATTCAGCACTGCCCTGTCACACATAGAATATATTGAATGTTGCTGGAATGATCAGGCGACACGATTGCCAAGTTGCATAGATGGTCAACACCATGAGGCTGCCTGATGGATGATCAGCTGTGTATGTCCTTGGTGTGTATTAATCAGGTTTGTCATACCAGATCAATTTCAGCTTTTTCCCACCAATGCACTGGCCACTAATCAATCGGTAGCAACTGGAAGGTTCGTCCAGCTTGCTCCAGTCGGCATATGTAGTAGTACATCACCATGTGCACTTTTCTCTGAGAGTGTTTAGGATTTAGAGAGTTGGGTATTGTGATTGTCTAAAAAGAAGCCTGTTTCCATTTTTTGCCACTGCCCACAGGATACTTATGTCATTGATCACATGGTGACATACTGCAAACACGTGATCAAGACCTGCACCCACATAATTGGGACTTGCCAATCCAATCTATCGGGAAGTCTGCATAGGTATTGGGCAGATCACAGCGGGAGATTTCGGTGATATACAATCTGACATCAGGGACCTGCAATACATGTATCTGCCATCCGACATCATTTATTTCACCGATATCCTCATTATATTGGACTGCTAAACATGATGTCAACCGTCTTCAGCTTGACATCATTCCATGCTGCGTGACATTTGTCATGCAGGCATGAATAAATGGACTGCTGACGGGCTGCATAACATGCTTGGCCTTGCTGTCCCTTGTTTTGGCTTCTGATGGACCGGTACTCCCAGACATCTGAACAAGCTCTGAAGTAATTGATTGTCCATTGAAACTTGGCCTTCAACAACTCTTTTTCCTCAGCCCACTGGTCCCAAAGTGCCTTTGCACAAAGCCAATGAACTCAGTAAACTATCAGTGGGTCAAGACAGGACAGCCAAGCTTGACCGAGATAAGGCTCACATTCTAACATCCAGTCATTTGAAGCTGTGTCACCTGGTACACCAAGACTCCAAAACCATGCCAATCCCTCATAGCAGAGTCCCCGGGCATTAGGATCTGTGACCAAGCTATTGGCTCTCAGATCCTCCCTGCTGAGTGACTGGTATTTCCCCAACAGCTCCTCATCAGCACCAAGATGCATCATGGCCAATCTGCATTTCCAGTAGACTATAGCATGCCTGGAAAGGATTGAACTGATGGAATGGACTTTGTTCCAAGCCTGGATCTTTGTTGCATGGCTTGTTGCAAGCTGGACATAAGTCTGGAACAGCACTGCCTTCTCAACAAGAACAAGCCAAATTTCATGGAGGGCATCATTTGCTTGTCCCTCACGTAATGCCAGCTCAAGCTTCAAAAGATTGTCTATTTTGAGCTTCTTCACTGTCTGATGGCCCAGCGATGATGGCAGAGGCAGTTTAGTGATGTTGGGCCTTTGACCTTCCAAAGCTTCTCCAATTTCCTCCTCCCCACTTGCTGATTCATTGCCCGATTCATTCAATCACACTTCATCAGCATAGTCATTTCCAAGATACAGTGAAGCTTCTGACAAAAATGATGATATTTAGGAGCTCAATTGAGTTGATCCAGCAAGTGGCGAGTCCACTTCCATTAGCATTTTCGCTCTTAACAAGCACATGAGTTAAAACATACTCAACAGAGGCCAGAAATGCCAGATCATTGCTGTACAGTTGTTATATACTATTTTGTAGTGTCTCATGCAGCATTGGAATCAGCATTAGATGGACCACATCAGTGTGATACACTCACCTTGTTTATACATTCGACATCTTCATTGTCATGTGCTAACAAGACACCCAGGCAGTCATTCCAGACTCTTGTGTGAGTGGCCGAGTTGGGCTGTCTGATTGAATGGCTCCACCCAAGGCTCCACCCAAGTCATCATCTTCATAATGGTGAGCTGTCATGTCAAAGCATGTAGTGACTTGCCTCCATGAAAACATTTTTGATGCCAAGCAGGCTGTTGTTGAACAACAAGAGAATGTTGGGTAATAGAAACCTGCTAGTAAGAGGCAATGTGGCCATATATGGTTCTGATTAGACCACTCATCCTGACTTCACCCATTCAACCTTCTTTGACATGTTATTGATGAGCATCACCCTGTTGCTAATGTCACATATGCAGTGACTATGCTCTTTTTATTTGTACAATGCTGTGATATGTTTGACCAGTATTTCTCCAGGTCCTGGTCATACTTGTTTAAGTCCTTGTCCTCAATAGAACCAAAATGTGTTAAGAGCAAAAATGCTAATGGAAGTGGACTAGCCACTTGCTGGATCAACTCAGGACAACTCTGGAGTCCACAGTGAGTAACCAAAGAATACAATGTGGTGCTTCAGGGAGTAACTGCACTTCAACCATGAACAGTTCAGCCACAATGGACTAGGAGGTGTGAAGGTAAAAGTATTGTATGGGTAGAAACACCACAACAAGCTAAAGAGAAGCAGAAAAGTGGTAGGTAAGTAAAGTGACCATGGAGAACAACATGGTCACAGTTGAAACATGAAATGTCCAATGAATGAGGTGCAAAATCACCACAACAAACAACTTGGGCCCTTGTTCTTATTGTTCTTATCCTACAAACATTTCTGTCAAACAGTGTGTGTCATACTTTTCACATCAAATACTTGCCACTGTTTCATAGTCAGATTCATCGTCCTCTTCCTTGTCTTGCATTTACAAGCTCAGATGAGACATGATTCAATTGATATAAGATGGTAGCAGCCTTGCCCTTGCCCTTGGTGGCCTTAGGCTTGGTCGTCTGATATGCATGAGTAATGTACAACCTTGTGTGAAACACAATTCACCATGAGATCATCCTTGTCTTAAATAATGATAGCTTTCAGAGACCCTATAGATCAATCACTAGAATAGCTACACATAATCTCTCCAGTCCAATTCCTCGAATTTGTGAACTTGGTCCTGCATCATGCATTTCAAAGGGGCCATGTTTACATTACACTCCAGGCACTTTGCTATTGAGTCTTTTTTCATTCACCTAAAACAACTGAGCTACCTAAAATGTATTGATTTATTTGTGTGAGATTATTCAAATATAACAAGTTTGTCATATCCCATTCCAAACCCCACTTAGGTCACCTCCGTACATCTCCGTACACCTCTGGCCAACTCCACTAAACTCCTCACACCTCCGAAGAACTCCCTTAGGAGTTCGTCTCCACCTTAGGAGTTCAACTCCAGAGTTTAGCCCCTATCCTGAAACCTCAGACATGTACAGATCCATTGGACATCCAAGGAGTTACATCTCCGGACCCGTACCTTTATTAATCTCCTTCAGTCTTAGTCTGCATTCCCTGTACCAGTCCATACAGCCTGTTCCGGCTATGTTCCGCCTCCGTCGGTCATTCCTATGTACATTGCCTTCGTGCAGTAGTTTCGGACCCAGACTTCCTCTGGGTCTCTACCATATATATACTCCTATACTTCTCTGTCGTACCTTCAGTACGAAAATCAACTAAAGTCCTATTACTTCCAATCTCACTCCTTCCCTATGATCTCCTCATCTCCTCCTTAATCTCTGACCCTTTGAAATACAAGGACCCGTGAGTCTGGCAAGGGCGCAACACAAAAGTCCTGTGCCAATGTCCTCACCCCCTCCGCTCCTTGGTCCCTCTGTCCTCCGACATCTCCGGACGTCGCTGCTAGTCAGTGACAAACGTCAGAGCCCCTATCTATCATCTCCGAATGGACTTCGTTCCATCAACCTCAATCCCTCCGGATCTCTGCCGGAGTTCGACAAGGAGAAATATGGTCTCTGACAAAGTTCTAACATACCTGGAATGACTTCCTGAATGCCCCAGAATGATCTTTTACTTGCATTAATCTTCACAATTTTCTTCTACACCATTTCATAATTCAATTCAATAATTTGTTTTTTCTCTATGTGGTGTGCAACCATGAATGTGGACCCTGCCTATTGAAAAATATTCTGATTCTTCTAGACTCTCCAATGAGCTCAAGTGTGATGTTTGGAGCAAGCACCACTGGTACTATGCAACCTGGAATTTCTGGAACCTTTTAGGTGTTAATCTTGTGAAGAAGGTTTTAGTACAGTTGTTACACTTAACAAAGAACAACAGTTCTGACTCAATCCAGAACTACTTCTGGATCTTTCCTGCACAGTGTGAAGGACTAGAAATACTGAAACCTATTCTACAACATATTAGCTTAAAATATATGATCTTCTTTCAGATTTATCACAGAAACAATGTAATACAAGTATATCTCCACCCATAACATATATAACTCACCTCACTTACATGTTTTCAGCTATCTCAGGCAATTCCTGCCCTCTTCTTAAATTGAGAAATGACAACAGTTCTGATAGTTCTGTGTTCCAATTTCAGAACCCCTATTCTGGAACTCCTTCTAGAACTTTCCTGCACCTTCTGAACCAAAACTACCAGAATCACTTCTGGAATATTCCCATGCTCTTCCGGACTCGGAACCAGCAGAACCACATCTGGAATCTCCTTGGAAAGTGTGGAAGTACTGGAAACACCACAACTTATTCACTTAAATCTTATAACCTTCTTTCAGGTTCATCACAGCAATATTGTAGGTAATATAATATGAGTATACCTCATCCATAGTGTATATATACTTACATCTCACTTATAAGCATCTCAGTCATTTCCACCCATCTTAGGCACTGGCTGAGGTGAGTTAGCTTTTCATACCTAACTAATGTATCATAGTATCGAGCAACCACTACTCTCTCTCTCAGATCTTGTTATAGATTGTGTTACTTAGCTGTTTAAAAGCCATTACTGCAATTTAAAATAAATTCCACCATGAATTTTTATTTTCCACTGCTAGGTCCAGCTGTGCACAATGGCCCCTAACTTGTGATGTTTCTAGTTTGGCTGCTTACATAAACCAACCATGCATTTCAAGCTCTACCTCAAATAAAATTTCTGCTTAAAATTCCTTTACATCATAGTTTTTTTGTTTGTTTACCATGGGAAACAAAGCAACCAGACATAGAGACATCTACCCAGGAGGCAATGTGTTCATATGGTCAGGTGTTTCTACTCCCCATGTCAACCATAGCTCCAACTTGATTGCTAATGACATCAAAAACAAATATGACATGACATGGAGACACCTACTCAGGAGGTAATGTGTTGACATGTTCAGTAATTTTTTGTTTTCACATTTCCAGTCACTCTGGCCAGATCATCATCAGCATCTGTCAATGATGTTTGTCTGAGATATCTACCTCTGACTGGGCTCAGAACCTGAATCTGAACCTGGGCTGATATTCCATTCTGCAACATCTGTGGTATCTATCTAAGTTGTGTGAAGTGGCATTTGTCTTTCACTACAGAGGGAATATAAGAAAGGAAAAGAAGTGCAAGTGGTTCTAGAAGCATCTACCTAGAGGGCAACATGTTCTGGATACCCTCCTTCACATTTCTTTCTTTCTTTCTTTTCACCTTTCCACTCTTTTCCTGGGATCTGCAGAACACTTGTTTCTTTGTTGGCAAGGAGATAACAATGAAAGACTGAAATTTTGTGTATCACGTCATCCATCCCAGTTTCCAACCTGTTTCATTCAGATTCCTATTCTAGCACCTTGTGAGTTCAACATTCCAGAACCTGTTCTGGAGTTGTTATCTGCACAGGCTGGGATTATTAACTTACTTTTGATGTTCCTTTCTTTTTCTGATAAACAAACACCTCTTCATTTTACATATTATGACAATTTCATAACCTTTATTGCTACTACATTGCTGGTAACATGACAGACAAACCTTCTCTCTTGGTATGTCCTCATAAGAATTAGCAGAAACATGAAACAAAAAAATACCATAAAATAGGATGAAGCCTAATGTCCCTCCATTGGACCAACATCCAATAGTGAGCTCACAACCATTACTTATCTACATTTACCTCAATGCAAAGGCCAAGATGAACCTTTCTGACAACTGGCAACACTTTTGACAGTTTCCTATTCCAATCTCGGAACTCTATTCCTAAACCTCTTCCAGGATCTTTCTGTGCCTTTCAATCTTGGAAATCTCAGAACATATGTTTCATCATGGCAATGTTATAGGTAACATAATACAAGTAAACCTCCACCCATAGCATATATATACCTACAACTCACTTACAAGGACCTTAGTAGTTTCTGCCTATCTTAGGCTGTGCCCCTCAATGCCTGAATAATGTTCTTCTGGCAGCAGCTGAGCTGGAGATGGCACACCAGATGATGGGAAATGAGCCAAGAAGTGTCTCTCATTGACATCTGCTCGATCTGAAATGATTGTACACATGGTAGCTGGGTTATCTTCCAAGCCTTGTAACCATCTGGATAACCAATGAAGACACATTTCTCAGCATGAGAGCCAAACCCTGGTTGCTTGTCCTTCTGCACATGCACATAGGCAGTGCACCCCCAGACTCAAAGGTGAGACACATCTGGTTTCTTGCCATGCCATCGCTCATAAGGCGTAGCATTGTCCACAGCATTGGTGGGGCATCGATTCCAGACATGCACAAGCACAGCTAATGCTTCTCCCCAGAAGGCTGGAGACAGGCCTGACTTGTTCAGCATGGCAGTGATGTGTTCATCGAGCAGCTTATTGGCCCTCTCTGCAACACCATCCTGCTGAGGGCGAGCCCTGACAGTATGCTGGTGCATAATGCCACACTGGGTAGTAAAGTCTGCAAAAGTGTTGCTCATGTACTCACCCCCCTTGTCATCTCAAAGTGTCTTGATCTTGTGCTCAGACTGGTTCTCAGCAAAGGCTTTGAATGTCTTGAA
>JBBPNA010000522.1:0-18029 GCA_038090555.1 Boletus subcaerulescens | reverse complement strand
GCTGACGACAAACCGAACCCAGTGTCGATCCCTTCCCTACGTCTAGTACCCTGAATATCACGCGCATACAGCTTCTGAACGCTGATGATGAATCGAGGGGTTAGAAGAAACAGGGGCACATATGCCATGATGAACAATACATCCCCTTCCCATGCACTCGTTGGAGGCTTTTCAAAAGAGTCGAATACACCAACGAGGCTATACAGAAAAACGCTGTAGCGGAAGGAGTACATTAGTTGGAATGGCAACTCATTTATTTTTGAGATTGGGTGGCAGCAGAGTATACAGAAGGAAAGGATAGCACGAAGACGTACGCAAAGAAATAGATGATTCCTTGCTTGACGAATAACCTCATGTATCGATTGAGTTGCCATTGCTTTGTCACCTGGTAGTACATCTGAATCGATTGCCATACGAATCGGGCGATCACGAGCATCCACATCACCGCACCGTGCGTCACTTGCACCATGGTGGTCACTCCCGCCCAGATGAGTGACTTGGGTACCACCCGGCAATTCGAAGAGTCCTGTGTCTGGTACTGGCCACTGTTGCACGGACGAATACAGGTGGTCATAATAAATAACTGATTAGTGCGGCATACCATTTGTTCTAAGCATCTACATACCTGTCAGATTGCTCGGATCACTATAGATAGCAGCAGAAAGGAGGTTGGAGATGATCTCCAGAGAGAATAATGCAAGGAGGGCGCAGATGATTATTCTCGAGCGATTATATATTGCCCATACACGGAGTATCATTGCTACTGCAGTTCTATCAGATTTTCCACTTTCTGAGGGTGAAACACACAATAACTCACAATCGGAAGCACAAAGGAAGAGAACAATTGTCCATATATTGATCACATACTTAATTTCACCTTGAACACTTCCACGAATAGGCTATACAAGTGAGTCTTTCTGTACGAGCGCTCACAACTGTTGAATAGATATCAGTCACAGTTTCGCTTGGAAGCTCTGTTAGGGTCACCAAGTACATACGTCTATGGATACATATTTCAGTGCTCTCATTATTTGTCATCAGAAAGAAGAAGAATAAAATACCTTTACAGGACCAGGTAGGAAGTTACTTGGCACTTGAGGCGGGGGTCATAGCCCAATCAACCTTACATTTAGGTGCAAAACATACCAAGAAGAGACGACCTGACGAACCATCTGAAGTTAGTAATTATGCCGTGCACTGAACCCAAAGACTGTTTGTTAGGGGCCGCCCTCGTGATAAATATAAAAGGACAGCTACATGATGAATGTGAGACACTGATTCGTAGACTTACACAACATTGCAAAGACCAGCATAGCGAACCTGTCAGGATATTGAGCTTGCTAAAAGGACATGACAATATGCTGCAAAATCTGATACAGACAAAAAGGAACAACGTTGACACCGACGTCCATGGCTTGCTCTGTTATGATATCAGGAACATGACACACTTACAAATGGTTGTCTACTGACCCAGATGTATTCAATCTACACGTATCCAAATTAACAGGGAAAATCTTGTGAACACTACCCATGATGGAGTGTATGACAGTGTACCTCATTTGACAACGTAAGAACTGGAAATGTAGAAGTTAGTCTCTCGTGTTAGAACAGAACTCACACTCACCATAATCATATCCAATCACAGTCAGGATTACGACTGCGACAAGGTTGTGAAATTGACCTCTTATGAGTCAGGATGAGCATACGAGTGATGTAGTTATTTTGTTGAATGATGGTCAATACGGACTCTAGGGTGGAAGACATGGTCTTGGTGAGTACGTGGTAATAAGAGAGACAATCACTATGGCGGACGGGAAGCAAACCCCATTATAATGATCGTGGAAGCGGCGCTAAAGGGCTGTTCTACTGTGCCACAATCCATAGAGCCAGTGTTTGGCAACCGCAGAATATCATTCTACGCGCTTTTCCTTTTTGGTCCAATCTAGTTCACCGGCGTCTTGTCTGTGTCGCCGCGATGTACGCCCAACGACGAGACAATCACTTCATTATGATCAACTGCGTACGATTCGAGTACGATGTTCGAAAGCAAGCAAGACTGACTGGTTCATGCATGTTCCTTCAATGCAGGATAGATTTGGCCTTCTAGGCCAAATTTATCTAGTAGGGTGTCGATCGTTAGAAATATATGATGGTCATCAGCATCCAAGAGCCATCACTATATAGAGCACAGCCGTTGGCCCAGCTATCATGGTCGATTCGGAGTTGTGCCAACATCCCTCGGAATCTCTTTGATGTCCCTTTGATTCTCCTCAACGTCCTCCGGCCCCTCGTTCTGCTCAACATCCGCAAACACCATCGCCTTCTCGCCAGCGCTGCGGGCTGATGACAAGCCGAATCCGGTGTCAATGCCTTCCCCACGGCTAATCTGAACATCACGTGCGTACAGCTCCCGTACGCTGATGATGAATCGAGGGATAAGAGTCCACATGGGCACGAATTCTGCGATGACCGACAGTATCAGTTGTGATAACCCCGACCCAAGCTTTCCTGCGGCAGCCAACATGTTCATAAGTGTAAAGAGGAAAATGCTGTAACGGACAGTTACCGTTAGCGTGGTTGGTAATCGCGATTGGTTTATTTACGAAAGAGGACGTACGCGAGGAAGTAGAGGATGCCTTGCTGGACGAGCAAGCTCATGTACTGATTGATTTGCCATTGCTTCCGCGCACGGTACATTTGAAGTGACTGCCTCACGAATTGGGCGATCGCGAGCGTGCACACAGCTGCACTATGCACGATCTGCAAAACAGATACTACTGTGGTCCAAGTGTGTGGTGTGGGATCCACCAAGCAAAAGGAATAATTGAGTATCTGTATAGAAGCGGCTGTGCGACGGACCATAAGGGATGGCGGTGGACAGCTGGTTAATGCAGTATACTATTTGTTGAGCTAGTATCTACATACTTGGCAGGTTTTTCTGGTCGCTTCCAACCACGGCCGCGATGACTGTAGAGGTAAACTCCACAGAATATAATAGAAGGAGAATGCTGAGGATTAGCCTCGATCGATTATACATTACCCATACGCGGAGGATCATCACGACTAGAGTCACCATGAATGTTTGACACTGCTCAAAATGAATTACACGGCACTCACAATTGGCCGCATCAAAAAAGAACAGGAACGCCCATCCATTGATACCATAGAGTATTTGACCTTGGAAAGATGAATAGAATATACAAGGTAAGCGTTCAGAAATGTGCTCACAGCTGTTTAATAGATGTCAACCATTCTAGGACGGCCCACACTGAGACGGTAAGAGGAATACGTACGCCTAAGTACACAAATTTTAGTACACTCATTAATAACTGGCATCGGAGAACAAATACCTTTGCAGGACCAGGTAAGAAGCTACTCCCCACTTCAGGCGGGGTCACAGCTCAGTCAACATCACATTTTTTAAAACGCCAGACTCACGAAGGACGGGAACTCTGATGAACCATATAGGCTAAGTGTCCGGTACATGTCGAACGACTGTAGACTCACGCAAGTGTGTAAAAACCAACATAGCGAACCTATAACAATGGTTAGCTTGCTGCAAGCTGGTCACGGTGGCTGGGAATCTCGACACACAAGAAGATACAACGTTGAGACCCATGTCCAAGGTTTGGTCTGTGGTCTAATTAACAATGTGTCGCCTTCGCGTACAAGTGTTGCTGACCCATATGTATTCAATCTACATAAATCATCAGGGAGGAAGATGCCTGTATGGGAAAAATCGGCATTATACCTCATTTGAAAGTGTAAGGACTAACAATGCGAAAGTTAGTACATCCTTGTTAGAATAGAACCCACAACTCACTGTAATCATATCCGACTGCTGTAAGGACAGCAACTGCGAAGGGTTGTCATATAAATTTCCCACAAGTGAGGATGAGCATACGCGTCGTGTAGTTGTTCTGAAGCAGGCCAATCAGCGCGGACTCCAGCTCCGCCTGAGAAGACATGTCTTGATTGATGTGTGTTACTAGTAAGAGACAATTGAGGATGCTGCGGATAAGAAGAATTTCAGTCTACTTTCGAAAGGGAAGGCAAGTCTGGCTAGCACCAGCAACCTTTGCCTTTAAGTCGGAAAAAATAATCAGCAAACCGGGAAAAGGTGTTTCGAAAACGAGGTTCGAACCTACGTGGGAGTGGGTTCAATGTTGTACAGATTCCCACTGCCTTAAGGTTTGCGTTATTGGTGGCGAGATGGATGCCAGATCATTGTTGTAGGAAATCAACTGGTGCCATCGAAATCTTACCAAAGCAGTCCAGGGCAAGGCACGAGGATAAAACGCCTATCCCCAGTACTTATGCATCAAACATGTCTAGCATTCGTTTTCGCTCATCCACGTCGATGCGGTGGCCGGGGATGACCAATGGCTCACCTAGGATATTTGGTGGGTGCCAGTGTGGATGATTCTAATATGCGTTGTTGAGATGATGTACGTGGATCATGTGCTCTGTTCAAGTACTCCCCGATCGGTTCCAGCCTGGCACAAGTGTAACACGTCTCAAGGCTCCTCGAACCTCCCACTCTGAATCGCCTCGTCAACCCACCTTTTCCACTAAATGCATCCGTCGTCTCGCCATACTCGTTCTGATTCCGCTCCTCGTGCTAGCTCCGGAAGTTTCCTTGGATGACCATTTCATTCCCCAAATGTCCGGCGGAGTCCGTGGAGTTGTCCGTATCCTTTGGTTTCGAGAGAGCACGAATATACAATTCGGTGCATTTGGAAAAGGCAGCGTTGACGGCAAGCAGTTGGCATTTCCAAGTCATTTCTCGACATCACGTACTAGCCCTACAGCGTTCTTAGTTCCATCCTGTCAATCACCGAGACTGATTCTCGGCGCTCTCCTCGCGTTGTTTTTCCTGGAGATCGTCTTCGTCATGCTCACTGCTGCCGTTGAGAGCAATCCAAAGAATACGCTGGGTATGTAATGTTGACTAAATTATTGGTACGGCGATCACCACTCAACTCATCTGCCATCGCACAGCCATGATGGAAACAATCACATCGATTTGGACATATGCAACCATCATTCTGTGATTTATCATGCTACGGTGATATGCACGCTCGCAGTATGCGCATGACGTTCAGGTAGGCATGGTTCCCGGGATTGATAATGAGTTCGGCTTGTTGGCGGCGTTGGCAGGACGACGATGGTGTCTGCGGATGCTGAGCAGAACACTGGGCTGGAACACATCGAGGAGATAGGGATGGAGGTTAACAACACAGCTAGAGTTTTTTCTACCTTTCCAATAGATCTTTAGCTACGTGCTAACTTGTCCTCAGTGTTCAAGTAATACAAGTGTGTAGCGAGTAAGTTGACCCGATCGTGTGAACTGAATCGTCATCAGAGGAATGCGAACAGTCGACCTACTGCTACTATCTTTCATTGTTGTCGTCTCTTCAAGTTTTCGTATGTGTTCCTTCACTTCGTCATAAACCAGTGAGAGAGATGAACGCTCCCATATCTTCGCCCCCCTCCCGCGGGCCGCAGGTCCTTACATCACTCGTCTTGCTCCACGTTCATGTGGGTCGTCTGATCGGCTTCATTACACAGTTCCTTGAGTTCATTCGCAGATTGTGGTGCTTGTGCGGCCGTGTAGCCCAAACCATTGGTTTGACAAAAGTGTACCGACTCAAGGACGTCTCATCACACTGGTCGCGGATCCGTGTCGTCAAGGTACAACTCAGCCCTCCACTCAAACTTCTGATGATGGAAACGGCCGAGGCTCAGATCTCAGACTCGAGTTCACATAACACCACCATTCTGGACAACTAGCAAGGCCTGGCGGGACGCACTCCATCCTGGGTCACGTTCAAGTCTTCATCATCCCCATTTACGCAGGCAATATTGAGGAGAGTGTTAGGATGCTCTGAATGGAGAAAGTCGTGTATTTGAGTGGCAAGGTGCGTGTATCGCCGTTTAGTCCTCTTGGCCATTTGGTGGAGTTGGGTCTTGATACTATGATAGATGTCGCTTTTCCAGGGAGCAAACCACGCACTCTTGCCGTCGACATCGATTCCAAGTCTTCAACCCAAGAGGTACGCGGATGCAACCAAAGTCAGTCCCGCGCCTCATCATCATCGCGGTTTGATGCCGCACCGGACATGAGGTAGGACGCAGTGTGCAGTGATTATATGCTGGTCCTCATTTCGTACAGCTTGAATCGACAAAGAGGTCATAGCCATCGCATCATCTCCGCTGAGGCCATGGTCGTATCGCCACTTATGATCTCCACCCTAATATATGCGCCTGGCTGCGCTTTAATCCCCACCATCATTGAAATCCTGTACGGTGTCCGCTGCTCCAGTCCACGGTCGGTGACAAGTGCATCCGTAGCGTAGCGCTGCAGTCTCAGTATCGCAAGGAATCCAGATGGTTTAGCGAGCTCCGAACATGGCCGCACGAAAACCAAATTTCCATTGCCTTCAAGTTACATGGACTCGATAGAAAGATGATGGCCGGATTTCGCTACAGTTCCCGTCGGGAAAGCTGCGATATTCGATGATCAGGAGAATCAAATGAGATCAGTGAGTCCAGGTTCACGAGTTGCTATCATGATGGCACATGCTACTTCTCGTTCGTTCAATCTTGCGTGTCATGATTTTCGTTGACATTGTTCGTAGTCTGTACAACCTTTATGTGAACTTTCATCACTCTGTGCAAGAAACAACAGACATCGCTACATTTATAAACCTCGGTGGAAAGAGCGGGCGTCCAGGAGGTACTAGTGCCACGTAGCTTGAGACGATGAGTCAGCCACGGCCCTTTGGCTCATTCCGTTTGAATGAGCGGACACAATCGCCGTCCACAACTAGACAACGACACACTGAAATACTACCTGGATTATTCTTCCCCTGGAGCCGCTGGTCTAGGTCAACTCGTCTTGTCCTTGCTTGTGCAGATGGTAGGCGCGATTGTTGCACCAGCAACACACCAAACGCCTTCCAATCGACTATCCAACGCGAACCCATTCCCGATGATTCATCAAGAGATCACAAAAACGTATTACACCGAGACGGTCCATTCTCATCCCCGTATCTTGTCGTACGAAGCGACGAAACCAAAGCAAGAAACACGTGTTTATTAAACTACCGGCTTCCTCATCACGAAGACTGGAGCTTGAGGAAATAATTGCTACCTATCGAACTGTCGCTCTGCGCTAAATATCCTTGCGAAGTGGACCTATATGAAGATGTCTGATCCCGGTGGTTCCGCAAACGCCTTCTCCCGAGTCGTACAGTGAATTCCAAGAAAACTATACTTGGCTACTGGTTCCCAAGTCAGCTCCGATCCGGATTTGCCACGTCTTCGCGCTGATTGTCAGGGTGAAGACGTCATCGAGGCACGCTCGACGTTCGGGAAGACGAAGGTCGTGGCGCTGACCAAAAAGGGTCATGTGCTATATTTACGGTGCGGCGACGGGGGGGCGGGTGAGGAGGAATTCCGCCTAACCCATCATCGGAAAACCGCAGTGTGGTCCGTGCCGGCCTCAGGTGGAGCGTGTCCTCAGACGAGGCCGATTCTGAATACATTGGCCAGATATGTATTTGAGCCAGCTTCCTGCTAAATAGTCGGCTGGTCAGCCTCAGATCCCTAGTTCGCGCCATCGACGTGCAAGGTCAGCTTTTTCGTCGTTCATTCCCCGGCCATCCCTCGCCTCCAATGCTCACGTCAACGACTGACGTCGCCAATGCCGTCATGTTCCCCAAGTATGGGCACATCCTACCCACCGTACGTTGCTCCCATGCTGCCTTGGATGGCATTTATTCACGAAGGTGACTTGGAACCTTAGATGACGGTTAGCTCCAAACCATTCGTGGTCAGCAGCGTTTCCACGCAACGTTATGCTCCCTCAAAAAAGACTCCGGCGCAGAAGTTGCCACCAGTCCCGCCGCCGACATTGACCAGGGAACGGTCGTCGACCCCTCAAGGGGTTCCGACAAAGCAGACATACAGACCTGGTTCTTTTGTCGTTCCGAAGGTGGAACGGCGCCGCCCTTCACCTAATCATGTGCTGATCCCGGCACCGAACATGACGACCAGGGTGCAGAAGTCTTCGCCTTTGTCCCCAGTACCCTATGCGTACCGGTCTTTTCCCGAGAAGACGTTTGTGCCCCGCCGCCGCAGCTACGTTCCGCGCTCCCGGATTTATCAGTCTTCTGTCGATGTTTCAGTCAGGGCCCCTACTGGTCCTCGCAACCCAGTAATTTCTCGCCAGCAGCCATCCGTCAGCATTGGCATGGCCAAAAGTACAGGGCGCATCAAGGATACAGATATCTACGCCAAGAAACCTCTCGTGATCGGCGAATGTCGTGCTGGAATGCCGACTAAGAATCCGTGGCGGACAGCACCAAAGCCTATCGCCTATCCTCCTGTTACTTGGTCACCACCACCATCCCCAGATTTATCTTCTTTTCGATCCCAGAGCTGGAGAATCGTTGTCGATGGGGACGTCAAACGGACAGAGACCCCCTCTACCATGAGTGATGCGTCAAGTATCACAAGAACGCCTAGTGATTCGTGTTGGACTCCCAGGTCCGTTTCCCCCTCCCCTACACTGTCGTCGTCCTCCACGGTCATCGGGTCGTTGGGAAGTTTGGCAAAGCTTGCTATTGGATCGGATTGTGTTTCCAGGATCAGTAGTCCGACGAAGGGACTATCTGCCGTGGTCTCGCACACGACCTGTGCTGCGACGATCATCACCCCCTCAAGGAACACTACTGCCTCCTCGATAGCCGCTCTTGCGAAGGTAATGGACAGCCGGGCCCCGTCACCCACTAGAATTTCGAAGACTGGTAATAGAACCCGCACGACGGCCCGATACGTTGTTGAATTTGCCCAGACCTTCTTTTCCACTTCCCAGGTATGATCCACTCGTTCTTGCATGCTACGACTCACTCATCGGTCCCCCAAGTGAATACTCGGCCTCGAAGATCGAACCCATATTCTTATCAAGGCGGCTACGTGATCACATCCTTTTATCCTATCGATTTTCCGACACAATCCCGCACTTCTCCGACCTTCCAAATACCAGTTGCCTCTTCGACCTCTGACCTTGATCAGACGACCTCATCGCTATCACACCATGACGCACGAGATTCACGATTACCTCTAATATCAACCTCTCAAAATGGGCCAAGCATTATAATGATTGGCTCTATGCTGATGACCTCGTCGCTCTTTACAATCGCCACAGTGCCTCCTAGAGCCAGTGGATGTACATGTATCCGTTGTACCACCACTTCCACCCCTCACCTCCATGACGACGTCTTCCCCCTTTCCTCTCTCCCGACAGCTCGCGCATGCCTCCTTCCCAGCACGGACACGGTGGCAGGTGTTGGGCAGTGGTAGTGATTTCACGCGCGGCCCAAAAAAAGTGGCATATCACCATATAGAATCACATGTAAAACAGTAGAAAGTAGAACTTCCAGTTAGTCATGTGCGAGCGCAATATCTCGTTTCTCAACCTCTTGGCTTCCTTGGTATCGTACTAGAAAATAGCGGACACGGCCCATGCCATGTTCATCTACACTGGCTGAGTGGGCCCAAGATCCATCACTGTCTCCTCGACGCCCTCTAACCCGTCGCTCTGCTCAACATCCGCGAATACCATTCCCGTCCCGTCAGTTCCTTGGATGGACGACGACAAGCCGAACCCAGTGTCAACCCCTTCACCAGTTCTACCCCTGACATCACGCGCATACAGCTCCCGTATGCTTATAATGAATCGAGGGATGAGTGTGAACATGGGCACATATTGCACGGCGGCCAATAGCATCAGTTGCCATCCTCCCCTTGGAAGGTTGCTCGAGAAAGCCACTGTATGGAGGATGTTGGCCATTCTAAGAAAGGTACTATGACGGAAATTTATAGTTAGCTTTTTGAGACTCGTATTGAAGCTCGGGTAGCAGCAGAGGACACGGAGAGAGCAGATAAGAGGGGACGTACATAAAGAAGTAAAGGATGCCTTGTCTGACTATCAAGTTCACGTACCGGTTGATTTGCAACCGCTTTGTGATACGGTACATTTGAAGCGATTGCATCACGAATTGGACAATCGCGAGGGTACACAACGCCGCACCGTTTATGATCTGTACAGCGGCGCCCACTTTCGTCGAAACGGGAGGAAGAACCACAGCACAACTCGGTGTCTGAGTGGTAACGTCTGCTAGATGGTAGTTGGTTAGTGCTTTCAGGTTACATTCGGCTAGAATCTACGTACCCGGAATATAAGTCGGATAGGTGCTATAGAGAGCAGTGGGGACGATGATGTAGATGATCTCCAGGAAAAATAATGCAAGGAGAGTGCCGAGGATTAGCCTCGATCGGTTATACAGTGCCCACACACGGAGTAGCATCACGACTGCATCCACCATTTAAATTGCTTTTTGGGGGAGTGAACTGCACGACAACTCACAATCAGCTGCACCAAAAAAGAGACAGAATGCCCAATCGTTGGTGATACCAAATATATGACCTAGAAAGCACCCATGGATGGTATAGACAGAACAATCGTTGGGCAGATATACTCACATCTGTTGTTTAGTTATCAAACGTGTTGGAGAAAACGAGGGTAGGACGAATACATACATCTATGATTATAAGCTTCACTAGGCCCACTAGTCATCAGTGCATGAAGAACTTACATACCTTCGCAGGACCTGGTAGGAAGCTGCTTCCCACTTCGGGGAGAGTCAAAGTTTGATCAAACTAACGTTTCAGCGCTGTGCCAAACATACCAAGGGATGAAGCTCTGATGAACCGTCCCGAGTTAGCATTCGGTATGTGTCTTACAATTGTCAGACTCACACGAGGCTGTAAAGGCCAACATAACGAACCTGACACAATGGTTAGCTTGCTGCGGGTTCGGACAAGTGCTGGGAGGTTTGCTACACACAAGGATGAACAATACAGATACATGAGTCCACGGTCTGCGCTGTGGTCTTATCAAGAACATGTCAACCTGACAAACATACATCTGCTCACCCAAATGTATTTTAACTATACGGACCATCAGAATACCTTTAGAGGAATATGAGGCATCATACCTCATTTGAAAAAGTAAGGACTGAAATGCAACAGTTGGCATATCGTGTTGGAACAGTGTACGCAACTCACTGTAGTCATATCCGACGGCAGTGAGCATAACAGCTGCGGCGAGGTTGTGAATTATTGATAAAGCTAAGAAGAAGAAGAGATGGACATACAGGTCACGTAGTCATTCGGCCGAAGGTTAAATGCAGAAGACATGACCTTGTTGGATGTGTGCCAAGAATCAACCCGGAATGCAGCAGACAAGAACAGAAGGGACTGAGTTTCCAAAAGGACGGACTGGCACGTTTATAAGAGAGAAAATTAATATTGTATCACGTCATAGCCATGGTTCATCATGGCTGCGCGCGGTAGCACTTGGCATGGATGTTTACCAGAGACAGAGTCGTAAGTTCACACGATGGATCCTGCTCCCGCTTTTATGCAGACATCGGACTTCAAGTTGGATCATGAAAGTGATCACCTGCACCAGATACCTGTAGCCACGTAGTACGTGCTATCATCCTTCAAGTTCAACCGAACACGGCCCGGTGGCTGGAACGCCAGATGGTTGTGATGATCAATGATCAATTGATTGATTGACATCCGTTTGCATGCATTGGGCGCAAATTGGGCGGTGAAGTGCATCCATTGGGACGAGAGGTGGTTGCAGCTGGAGAATATTGTCCTCGAGAAAGCTCGCGCAGTGGATGAACCGGGTGAGAATGGTGAGCGACCTCTTGAGAAGGTGCGGACGTGGTCTCAAGGACAAGAGCAAGGCCTCGAGAGTTATGCTGACATCCATCTGAATAACGGATTGCTCTTTCGGTCGCGATGCAGCCTTGATCTCCAGCAATTGAGCTGAGCGCGAGGTCGCACAGTCGCCTTCCAGACTGGACTCCCAGAGTCAGACAGACTCGCTCCCAGAACGGCCAGAACGGCCATTTCCTATCCACAGTATTACATGATGTCCGAGTCCCGAATGAAGTGAAGACGAGGGAGAGATAGAAAGTACCGAACGCTGATTCGTGCCATGTCCACTTCAAGTTACTCCGCCTGAGTCGTCACAATATCCATGTCTATCTCCTCGACATCCTCTAAACCCTCGGCCTCCTCAACATCGATAAACACAAGCCCCGTCTCGCCGGCCTCTTGGTCGGATGAGGTCAAGCCGAACCCAGTGTCGATCCCTCCACCACGTCTACCTTGAACATCACGCGCATATAGTTCCCGTATACTCATGATGAATCGAGGTGACAGGGTGAACAAGGGCACATATTGCACGACACATAACAGCATCAGTTTCCATCCTCCTAGTGGAAGCTTTCCCGAGGCAGCCAACCCGTGGACGATGTTACCTAGCCTGAGAAATGTACTGGGACGGAAAATTATCATTAGCCCTGTTTGGAACTGGATCGTCTGCTTTCCAACTTGGGTGGCAGCAAGGGAAACGGAAAGAACGGATAAGAGGGGGACGTACACGAAAAAGTAAAGGATACCCTGTCTGACTAGCAGGGCCATGTATCGATTGAATTGAAGTCGCTTTGTCGTGCGGTATAGTTGAAGCGACTGCCTCGCGGATCGGACGATCACGAAGACACACATCGCTATGCCATTTAAGATTTGAGAAGCGATGCCCACTGGCGTCAAATTGGGAGTATTTGCAAAATCCTGAACGCAAATCAATGTCTGACTGGCATTCACTGGGAGATGGTAGTGAACAGCTGATTAGTGCGGCATAGCTTACATTCAACCAGCGTCTACATACCCGGAATAGTGGTCGAACTTGTGTAAAATGCAGTGGGAACAACAATGGAAATGATCTCCAGAATGTATAATGCAATTAGAGCGCAGAGGATCAGCCTCGATCGATTATACATTGCCCACACACGGAGCAACATCACGACTACATCTACCGTGAGTCTGCTTTTTCGGGAAATGAGCTACATAATAGCTCACAATCGGCTGCACCAAAAAAGAGACAGAATGCCCAATAATTGACGATGACAATTATCTGACCTAGAAAACATTCGTGAATAGAATAGACAGAAACAGCATTGAGTGACTCTCACAACTATTTTATAGTTATTAGCTGTGTTGGGGGGGATAAGATTAGGACGAATACGTACGTCTATGGTTACACACTTTAGCACGGTTATCCATCAGGGGTCTGAGGAAAAATACCTTGACAGAGTTAGGTAGAAAGGTGCTTGCCTCTTAGGGCAGGGTTACAATTCAGTCCAGCTGATGTTTAAGTATTAACACACCGAGGGAGGAAGCTCTGATGAACCATCCAGTATTTAAATCCAGTATATGTCTTACAATACTCAGACTTACATGAGACTGTAAAGGCCAGCGTAACGAACCTGTAACGATGGTTAGTTTGCTGCAAATCGCGACAATACGTAGGGAGGGATACACACAACGACGAACATTGTTGATACGCGAGTCCATGGCCTGCTCTGTGTTCTTATCAAGAACATGTAACCTTGACAGTCAGAGATCTGCTCACCCAGATGTATTCTAACTACACGGATCATTGTATCGGAAACTCTAAGGTGGGAGAACATGGAATCATACCTCATTCGAAAACGTAAGGACTGGAATGTGGAAGTCAGCAAATCGTGCTGGGACAGAACTTATAACTCACTGTAGTCATAACCGACGGTAGTAAGCAAGACAACTGCGATGAGGTTGTGATATTAATCTCCCACGAACGAGGACGAGCGTACAGGCCACATAGTCATTCGACTGAAAGTTGGTCAGAGAGGACTGCGGTGCAGAGGACATGGCCTTGATGAGTGTGCGCTGGGGGTCAACTCAGAATGTAGCAGACGAGAAAAGATGGATTCCTGTCATCAAACGGATAGATGAACACGTTTATAAGAGAGACAGAACTTCATCATGTCATAACCATGCTGCGCTCGGTGGCACTGATGTTTACGGCTGGTAGTGCTAAGAACCCAGGACGTCGTAATTCTGCGTGACGGGACCCGCTCGTCCTCCTTTTATGCAGGTAGGCCTGGTCCTGAATCATTGTAGTGACCGCATGCACCAGACAGACAGTCACGTACATACCATCATCCTTTCAGTTCGAACGTTCAACGCCGAACACAAGAGCCGGCAATGGGAGCGTCTCAAATTACTCCTCGCTGTAACGGTAGTGAATGATTGATTGATTGATGACTAGCTGGGTGATCATCCTCTTCTGTTGGTCGCGAAGATGATTTTGGCTGCTACCGTATACGCCCGGGGCCCCAGGCTGGGCCAGCCAACAAAGTTCTCATCGCAGTAACGTGAAAACTAACCGCGGTTTTTCGCTTGGCACGTGAGTCGCTCATTGTATTCTCGTCACGTATTGAAAGGCTCCAAGGAAGGGTGTGGACTTTCAGAACATCTTGTCGAAAAGAGATTCTGCCATTCTGACCGCAGCTCCCCGCTAGATTCAGAAATTATGAAGTAACTTGCTGACAATTGCAAGCCCGTGATGCCCATCACGCATTGCGGCATCTGAGCTTAGCCTTATTTGCAGCTGCTGGACACTGCCAGGAATTGATTCACTGGCAGTATCGGAGTTCAAACTTTGTGATCATTTTCCGCAGCGCCGCCCGTCCAAAGCTTGTTCAAGTTCTGCCTCTGTTTAGCGGTATCCCATCGAACAATTTTTTTACATTGTCCAACTGGTACTCTTTCCTTGTCAGTGTCGTCGCTTCTGTGCGGTTCGTTTTGTGTTTAATATATCATGGATGCAGCCTCCATTGGCAGTTGTGTATATGCT
The DNA here is from genome assembly GCA_038090555.1 of Boletus subcaerulescens. NCBI lineage: Eukaryota > Fungi > Basidiomycota > Agaricomycetes > Boletales > Boletaceae > Boletus > Boletus subcaerulescens. Next base: position 3,202 of record JBBPNA010000522.1, on the reverse strand, counting down.
TACCAGTCGCGATCATTTCGGTACTATTGATCTCACATGTTCACCAACAATTCAGCGTGTCTGTCGATCTTCACGTGCCGGTGCTTTGTGGATTGCGAACGCTCCAAGTACACTAGACAAGGGGATAAAGAGGGACCCTCATGAGCTTGCTTCTTTTTAGTGGCGCTGAAAATAAGACTCCATCCGATGGAAGCTGGTCATGATGGTGCTGTCGTTGAGTACGCGGCTGCTTCAGAAGATAGTACTCAAGTCTTCGTAACAGACCACTATAAACTTGTTAGAAGGGCGAAGGTCGGGCGGCGGTAACCATTGACGAGAGCTTTTGCAGGCTGAAGACCATGCACTATCCCATGTCTCTATTGTGCGTAGCGTACGCCGCGCTGGTCTTCGGTTGCAATTGGCGACTAACGGAGGTGACAAGTGGACTCGACCCCGCCCTGGCGCACGGTCTTAGTTCTGGGTGAGCGCGAGCTCAGACCTCCTGCCGGCGGTGATACGAGTGGTACGGATGCTGGAACCCAGGGAAGATAAGCGGGAAATCATTATACACAGCTTGCACTAACAATCTTTCATCAAATCTTGGCCTGTGTAGTATCGTAGCTGACTCAACTTGGAATGGATGGGGGTGAATGAAGTTGAAGATGGAATGCCGATACGCTAATCAAGGTTGGCTGTGACAACCCGATTTACAACTCGATATAGTGGGTTGCGCTGTCAAATGCGACACCGTGACCATGATCCTCTTCTATGCCAGTGGGCAAATAGACGGGGCAGGAGTCACTAACTGCTATCGTACATTCCTCCCTGCTGTCATCAATGATGAATTTACGTGCAGTGCTGGGAGTGGACAGACGCAAACTTCATGAGTCAGGCGAAGTTCACCGATTTGATTTCTGTCATAGGCTAAGCTGGGTCAAGACGACTTCATTGGACGTAGTACCGAGGTGCAACCATGGCATGGAGTCGAGATTCGTTCTGCAGGGTAGAATTAGGACACGTACTTTGAATGAAAATCACTCACGCACTGCGAGCTCATTGAGAATGTTGTGCATTGGCAGTCTGCGCGTACGGAGATCAAGCACCAAGCATGCATGGCTGTCGGCACCGGACAGTGATGAAAGGCGCGGCGCCATGGAACTCTCTCGTGGACTCCCATGCATTACACAAGCTCGGACCCAATATCGCACGTTTGAAACGCAAGCATCTTCTACAGAACAATGAATCAGCCTGGCACTGAAATCTTATCCCAGAGATTTTCTTACCTTAGTTCATGCTCTTGACGGATCATATCAATCAACAAGAGACACACCCAATGTCCGTCGATGTCTGTTATGCTGGGAACTGCACGGCTATCTGAGGATATCCCATCACATTTACGGATTCGATTGGAATGCCAGTGGGTGGTTCATTGTCCTCGTGATCCATTGGCTAGATAGCGTTTCCTATAGGGCAACAAACGGCTCGCCGGTCTTTGCTGTGTTGTGCCTGCTTTTGTGGTCCTTCCAGAATCCAGATCAGATACCTTCCCAGGGTAGTAATCCACTGGCATGTCGGTGCTTTTGACGGATGGGTCATCTTGCAATGACCAGTGGAACTTCTTCGTACCCAGGCTGAGAAATGAAATATGGTCGGTCCGAGCCTAAGAGCTGTTGACCTGGAATCGGTGCATTTACCACAGATGTATCCTCTGCTAAGTCACATTGTCTGCTCGCCGGAAGTTGTTCCTCGAGCCACGATTTTTCTGCTGCTGGTATACACTGCGCTACGTCGTCTCCATTGGTTCCATCATAACTTAACTTAACTTCTATCAGCTTGGCGCCCATGTTGTTTCAACAGCACCTAATGTGTCATTGGCACGTAGGTACTCCATCCTATCCATCAGCCTTGCGGATGCATCCACCCTTGACAACTGGACTGTATAGGAACCGGTTGATATTAGAAAAGTACCTAGAACACGATGTCAACTATGACTAGGGACGCTCGGCATGACGCAGGCTCTACTAGCCTAGTGGAGGCTTGCGACCGCTGGCTACCGTTCCAGTTCTATCTAATGTCCTCATGGTTCCTTCTAGCTAACCTGATGCTAGCGTGGTGTCAGTGGAGCCTGACACAGCTGGCGCTGGCACGTGCAGCATTGGCATCCGCACAGGTAGTTCCGCCGCGGACAAAGTTTCAGTACACTGGCTTCCGTGGTAAACGAGCATGGTGACCAGCGGCAAGACACCCAACAAGATACAAACGGTTGCAAGCATGCGTGATTGCATGCCGAAGGTTAACTCGACGCAAACCATGGAGGATATACCAAGGAGTGGTATAACATGGAGAAGTCTCGCCACAGCGGGATAATCCTGGAGCTATGGTTAGATCATGGAGAGAACGAGTGGGAGAACACGTCTACCCGGATAAAACAAGTACTGGTAGCAAGACTAAGGGTGATGGTATACATGAGAAGGGTCAAGACAACTGGATGTAATGCCTTGGATCCCGAGATCGCAAGGGTGCTAATGAAGTAGTATCAGCCTGAGTGATGTGCGGACAATACATACATCATAGGAGAACTCACGCGAGGAGTGCCGTGAGCTAATTGATATCTCAGTCAGGGGTAGTGTCAACAAGCGCGAGATGCATACCGAGGTCATTGAGAGTTTGCGTGATTCCTCAAGCTCTGCTGCGAGGTCGGAAGGAAAAGTGTGCCCCTGTCCTGGGTTGATCTGCTGCGTGCGACGGAACCTTGGAAGAAAACAGAACGACATGGTAGGATCAAATGTGAATACTGGGTGTTTGTTGGATGTTGAGCACTGGGTTTGAGTTGAGGTATATATGCAAGCTGGAAAGTAGTCAATAGGGAAGGTCAAGGGTGGAAAAGGACGGAGATGACACCATTGTCACTGGCCCGGAAATCGGTCTGGATCACTAAATACAGATCTAAGGGTCGTGTTGCGTTGTAACAGATGGCATTCACGTGACGTGTATTTTTTAAAGGCATGTCTGGCCTGGAAATGACCAGTTGCCGCTCCTCGGCACTCGGCACACCAAAATCGATCGAGAAACGCGGTCGGAGCTCGATCTGAGTGTGAAAATACACGTCACGTGAATGCCATCTGTTACAACGCAACACGACCCTTAGATCTGTATTTAGTGATCCAGACCGATTTCCGGGCCAGTGACAATGGTGTCATCTCCGTCCTTTTCCACCCTTGAC
>JBBPNA010000521.1:0-18093 GCA_038090555.1 Boletus subcaerulescens | reverse complement strand
CCTTGAGGCCTACAAGCCTAATAGACCATCTTCTCACAAGAGACTTACTCATTGCAAGAGCCCTCTAGCTAGCAAAGCCATCACAACTATCAGTTGTTCATAGATTGAATAACTAGGTCGTTACAGCGCCCAGTGATCATGTTGATAAGCATATTGGAGATGCTGTCTTCCATACCCTGAGGCACCTGCTGGCAAAGCCACGCTAGCTATGAAAGAACTTGTGGGAGTCAGGACTTGGAAATGTGGGCCTCCAAGTCGCAATGGCAGAGTACTGCTAGGTGGTGGCATAAGGTGCGCAGCATGTGCTGGCACTGCCAGAGATGGCCTTGCCATTCGATAAGACGAACCCGGCTGTTGAGAACCGTGTCTAATCTCACCCAGGCCCAGACCTGCCACTACATTGGTCATTGCAATGACAGCAGGCAGATTCACTGTGGCTGCAAAATAATATTTGAGCTTAAGCTAGGAAATAAATCAATCACTTACAACTAGATTGTGACGTGCTCACAGCTCGACAAATGGTTGATGGATCAGGTAATGCTAATGATAAGATGAGATTAGATATCTGATAGCCTAATTCAAAATGGAAAGATGCGCACCTTGCCATCCGAGTCTTCTGCTTGACACCACAGTTGTTGCAGGCTTGCGTCTATAGTAAGCATAACAAGCAATGCAGACATTCCTGCCTGGTTTACTAGGGTCTAGAGGTGTGATGTAGAAACAAGGATCGCCTCGTCGGATGAGTGTACCACAAACTGGCTGCTCACAAGGTCAGTCATTCTTGGTGACAGCCTCCTCAGTGAATTCGGTAATAAGATGGGGGGCAGACATAGGGTCAAGTGGTATCGTTAATTGTCGTTGTTAATGCTGCTATTTAAATGGCAGTCACAGCTGCTGCTAGTGGTTGCATTCATAGTAGTATCTAAGTCCGAGCTCACAATCCAGTATTCTAAGCAGACACAATTGACAACAGAAAGGCAAATCTGGTGTGGACAGTCAATGGCCACGGCCCATGCAGAAGTCTGCCACTTGTGTCCTTCGAGAACCAAGAATCAAGAATCATCTTCCATAGATTGATAACACTATTCCTTAAAGCTCAAGCTAGTGGTGTTGTTTATCCATGTGGACAACACGTGTACATCTTCTTGACTGCGTGATTCTACATAAAGTGTTTGCACCAGGTGGGCCACAGGGCCTCAGAGCCTTCCTGCCAGTGAGCACCCAACTTCCAACTCGGAGTTGCAGATTCGAGCATGCCAAACCAGTGGAAACCCATTCATGAGTCGTCAATGTTTATCACAATGAGATGTTGATGAACTTGGACACTCACTGTCAAATACTCTAGCCCCATTAGAACTCATCGAACCCCGTATCAAGAGACTATGGGAAACACACATGAGTGACAAACAAATGATCATGGAATTGCAGAAGCATTTCGATATCAATCAGTATGGACTTGGGTAAATAAATCACCCATATTTCTCCTAAGTGACAAACTTGACAGTCTATCCATAGGCGAACAAAGTTTATTGAGATTCGGGAGCAGCTAGGTCTGCTCTGCACTCGAAAGCAGGGCCACATTCCCGAGAGTATTCGTGAGGTGATGATCGAGTTGCGCGAGGCATATCCCAATGCTGGGATACGTGATATGATCTCCCTTCTTTTCCATGAATATAAATTGTCTGTCTCAAGGTAGCTTTGTATTTGCTTGCTCTGTCATGAACAAGAACTCACTGATTTACAGACGTGTGGTGGAAACATATTTCATCACCTATGAAGTTCACCTGATAAGGCAGCGGAAGGCTAGATGGCTTCAATGCTGGTGATTTTGGGCTGCAGGTGTGAATGACATTTGGGCAGTTGACCAACACAACAAATGATTGCATTTTGGCTTAGCGCTGCATACTGGGATAGAGCCCTTTTCAGGGCGCATTTTATGGATTAAAGTGTGGCATTCTAACCGCAATCCACAGCTCATACTGTCGTACTACCTAGAAACCATATCTGATTTTGGCTGTGCATACAACTCAAACAACGGGGATAACAGCCATCATACTGATTCTCCGAATCTCACAGACATTCCTATGGTCACCCAGAGTGACCCCAGAACGGAAAACTTCAGAATCGCAAATGCACAAACAATGCTCCGCCAGATGCACGACCCTTCATTGGCTGGGTTTGTGCAGCATTGTTGGATGCACACGAAAAAGAACATCATGCCGGAGATTGCATGGTCACAGCTCCGCAAGTGTTTTACTCCAGGGTTCGAGGGTTTGCTCAACCAAGGTGTAGATGCTGGCTGGTATGATCCTGACAATACTCTGCAGCTGTAAGTCACACTGTTCAGCAGCAAAATCCGAGCCATAACTGATTGAAATGTACAGGATGCTATTTAGGTGGCTTTTTATTCCCTGGATCCAGAATGAACTAGATCGATACAAGTATCACATCAACAACACCCGAAAACGTCGAGACAGAAACAAGGTAAGCAAATGGGGTAATTCTGAACATGGATGTTGACCTTATTCTTCAGATACTCCCTCACAGAGTTCCCATGATGATCCACACATCTGCCGAAGATTATGGTGCTCTAGATTTCGAGGTGACATGTGCACATCCTTCTCATTGTATTCACTACTCAGAATGCCGCCAACAGGTTACAGTATCACAGGAAGCAATCGAACACGTTCGTCAACTGTACATTGAATCGGACCACACTGTTTTCGATCTCTTGCCCGAGCCTCTCAGCACACTCATTGACGAGTGTTACGCTCTCCTCGGCTCACCTGCAGTGCACCGTCACTCAATCTGGACCATATATTTGCAACTCCTCAAGCATTTGCAGGAGCATGCTGAACTTCCCCCCATGTTAATAAACGTCGATGACAGGAGTGCTAGCAATGTCAATGATCTTCCTCTCTTGGGTGGACTTGCTGATCTTCCAGACAATGACTACTACATGGGTGGGGTTGGGAGCGGGTGGGGCCTTCGTAAGTGAACAAGATAGCATTCTATATACACGTTCTAACTCCGAGTCCATTCAGAGGAAGAACATATGCATGCTTTGGATGTATTCGAACATGACAACGAACCTCAGCTCGATGACACTGGCAATGATGGTGATACATTTGGAACTGCCAGTGGACCTTCTCTTTGGGTAGATCGTTTTTCAGATACCAAGTCAGAGGTGGATGATGATTTGGATGCAATGGTTTGAACGTATCGCTGCCGATTCACCGGCACATATTTCAACCAGCCTTCTGCCTCTAACCATGACTCTGAATTGTACTTTCTTGAGTTCAGCATTTGGCTACCATGTTTTTTTTGAATTTCATATACACCTCACTCAGTGCTACTGTGTTAATCTACATTGTTGATTGAGTATATGATGTCGACAACAGGCAGATTACCAATGGACAGTGGGTGATTGGGGGTTCGCCGAACACTATATCCTTTTGCAGTAAGAACACGGCTGAAGTTGATGCTTCTTTTGAGCACGGACGTCCCGCATTCCATATCATCCTCTGAATCGGAGAGAATCTCGATGATTCATGGAGTTTCCATGTGCTCTATGAGAGAGGGCGCAGAGGGGCCGGCGTGGTTGGGGGGGATGGTTCTAGTGCCAAAGGCACCATCCTCGTTGAAGGCAGAATGTTGCCGCACATGTACACAGCGGCGGTGTTTGACAATGGGCTCAAGGGTATGGACCACTTGAGCGGTGGGGGTCTCCCCAATATGGCAAGCGAGGGAGATGGCCTCTTGGACCTGAGGGAAGGCAGGGGGCCCATAGTGGGTGGCGCCGGGAGTGTGTGCAAAAGCGCGGGGGTCCTGAGCGGGCTCAGCGAAGTCGGTGGAGGCCGGGCTAAAGACCGCGGGCTCCTGGAGCATGTTCACAAAAGCGAATGAGGCGGAGGATGACTCGGCGGTTGTGGCCGCACGATCCTTGCCCTTCTTCTCCCCTTCTTCAGAGCACTTGCCCTGACAACGCTTCTTCCCCTTGTCCTTCTTCTCCTCATCCTTTTTATTGGACGAGGTCTCCTGCTGCTTCTTGAAGGAGGGGTCGCCTTGTTGGCGCTTTACGTTCGAGACCTTGTTGGCCTGGGCACGAGGTGGAGGCTGGCGGGTGAGGTAGTGCTGCCAAGCAGCGGTGAGGACGGTCTCCAATTCCACCATGGTTAAGACCTTGGTCTTGGTGGGGTCGGTGTCGATGGCAGCATTGAGCTGCTGGTGGAGGGTCTCCGCATACTTGGGGAGCTTGGTGACGGTGATGAGGGCCTTGAGGTTATTAGGGACCTTGTGCTGGAGCTGTTCCAGCTGAGCGAAGCTGGCATTCAGCTTGGAGAAAGCTGGGCCAGGATGGTTGTTGTCGGGGAAAGTGATCCCGAGCATGATCTTCCACTCAGTATAAGCGGAGGCAAGGGAGGCGGTTTCTGTCAGAGACCATATTTCTCCTTGTCGAACTCCGGCTGAGATCCAGAGGGTTTGATGTTTGATGGAATGAAGTCCAGAGGTAGTAGACCAACTCCGAGGATAATGGAACAAAGTTCATTCGGAGATGATAGATAGGGGCTCTGACGTTTGTCACTGACTAGTAGCAACGTCCGGAGATGTTGGAGGACGGAGGGGCCAAGGAGCGGAGGGGGTGAGGACATTGGCGCAGGACTTATGTGTCGCGCCCTTGCCAGACTCACGGGTCCTTGTATTTCAAAGGGTCAGGGATTTTAAGGAGGAGATGAGGAGATCATAGAGAAGGAGCGAGATTGGAAGTAATAGGGCTTTAGTTGATTTTTGTACTATTCTACAACAGAGAATACAGAAGTGTTATATACACCAAAAGTCTGGAGGAGATCTGGGTCCATAAATACTGCACGAGGCGATGTACATAGGAGTAGAATGATGATCAGAGCGGAGCACGGAACACAGCTGGGGTGGGCTGTACCGATTGACAGGCGAAATACAAGCTAGAGCTGAAGGGGGTTGATTAGAGGTACAGAATTTGGAGGTATAGGTCTGAGGTATGTCCGTTGACTTGAGGTCAAAAGTATTCTGAGGTATTCCAGAGTTGGAACGGAGTTGGACTTGTCAAATATCTTGGTCTGAGGTAAACGGTGTTCTGAGGTATTCTGGAGTTGGCCGGAGTTGGACTTGGTGGATTTCTGGGTTGTGACAGTTTTGTACCTGGCTTTAATAGCGTCCCAGAGTAACTTGGCTTCGCAGTATGTGGCGAAGTTGCCCTGAATGGCAGCGTCAAGATGGAGACGAATAGAGCCGAGGGCTTGGTCATCGTTCTTGTCCCACTTGTCCTGGGCTTCTTCTTCCTCGGGGGCATTTTCAGCTGTTTGGCTTTTGGCTTTGGCTCATTTTCCTCAGTCTTCGGTGCAGGGTTTTTTGCTTGAGACTTTGATCGACGAGGAGTCTTCGCTTTGGCAGATGGTGATGCTGAGGTGTGACGAGACTTGGCGCGACCCCGAGGGCGGTTGACCAACTGGCTACGACCTTTGGCGACCCAAGAGCACTTGATCTTCCAGCCGAAGCAACGGTTGCATGCCTTGCTCCAAACCTGGGGCTCACACGAAATGCCCTTCTCGAGGCAGCTCCCGCATGGCGGTTGGGAGGTGTTATTGGCGGTGCTGGTGCCTCTGGCTGACGACTCAGGGACCTCGGCCTTGCTGTCGGCCATTGAACCATGCTTACTGCCACTTCCCAAGGTACTTGCTAGCAGCGCCGGTGTGCGAGATCACCCTCGTGAAGGCTCCTCTTCCTCCTGCTTAATCTTCTCAACAGCCTTGCATTTGCCTTTAGCGTCTGCTGTGAGTCACTTTAATGATGCCTCGGGGTCAACCTCCTTCGCCTTGCCCTTATCAACCCGCCCTTGTGTTGGCAGTTCTTCATCGTGCTGCTCAGGCCGTAGTTCCTGTGAGACAACTTCTGGGACAGTGACCTGACTGTTTGTGTCATGTTGGCTGACACCCGTTTGACCCTCCTCCTCAGGAGTATTGTCTGCCGTCATGACAGACGTGGCAGAGTCGGTGGTAACTGTGGCAGGGGTTGGATGAAGCCAGGGGTGGTCTTGCTGACAATCAACATTGGCTTGGCGGATGCGATCCCACGACGGGTACTGGTCAGGGCCAAGCATGGACAACTTGATCGCACATGCAACGATCCACCGAGGGATCTCGGTGGTGCCATCCCACAAGGCCTCAATGATCCTCTGTGCGAGGTCAGTATCTGATGTACCACCTCAGAACTGTGGCACTCACCATTTCCTCCCTCAACTCTTCTATCACCTCACGCCAGATCACCGACCTCAATGAGCCATTTGGAATCGGCTGACCAATCTGAGTCAGCGCCGCGAGCATCTTGCTTTGCAACTCGTCAACCATCTTCTGAGCAAGGGTTTTCTGAGCCATTTTTTGAGTGTGTTGTCTGAAGTGAGGTAGAATTTAAGAAGGTGTGAGGTGGAGGAAACACGTGTTCAAGCTCCGACAACATTTTGTTGACACATCTCGGCAAAACGGTAATTCGGGAGGTGCCGAGGTGGCAGTGCGCGGCTAATCAAAGCAAACAATGGCCCATGCTTTGACTGTCCATGAGTTTAAAGGGAGGCCACAGCACAACACATCAATTCTCCAACCCCACAATGCCCCTGCCCAAAAAGAAAATCATTCGATTCACTCTGCCTGGTGAGTATTGTCATTGTTATGTTCTTTGCATCTCATTCCAGATCTCCATGACGTTGACAGATTCTTTCACCGATCATTGGATACCTTGGCACCTGCCACAGCAAATGCTATCAGATGCCAATTTTGGTGTCATGGATGATACTCCCGATGATGAGCGAGAGAGTGAGTCTCACAACGGTTCCCTCCTCATGTTACTAATTGTAGGAGGAATAGATCCATACAGTGTTCTGGCCGATGAAGTCCTAGCCTGATTGGTGTTTGCCGATGAAGTTCCATCTCCTGGTGAGCTCAATATCTTCCAACACACTGACACTCAGTGCTACTAATAGTCTGGAAACAGAACACATGAACAGCAATGCCTGAAGTAGATCACCATGCTTGCAGCTCCCATCACCAACCATGCAACATGCTGTATCTCCTGAACAGTTTCACAGGATGTCAACGTCACCACAAGGACCCGACACTTGTGCCGATTCATTACTGGTCTTTCTCAATTTGCTGCCAACATCAATTGAAAAACCATCCGGCGAGAGTTCACAGATGCCCACTGAGTCACACGTCAAGCTGCCTGACATAGAAGACATGGATATGGCCGACGACACACACGTTGAGAGGCCGAGCACCACCGGCATGGAAGCCACTTCACATTCATGGCCGACACACCTTGGTATTTGTGACCTGGAACACTCGACATGCACCTGCTGTCTCAGATTGCTAGACCAAGCGGCACGTTCCAGGGAAATGGATGCCATCGATGACAAGCTCCAGTTTGGTAAGCCATTCGGTCAGCAAATGTGCAATGCACTTATGTCCTGTTGGGCACAGTACATGACAGCGCTGATGACATATGGGAATACCTTGCATCAATGGGTGTTGAAGGCCAAGAGGTCTATCACGCTGGTAGGCGACATGATCGTTTCTATACCCCGCTTGTTAACAGCTGGTCTAGGCCTGACCGATATTGCCTTATTCGCCGAACGCATGGGGATGGATCTGGGTAGGTTCACTACCGATGTCCCAGCTGCTGAGCTTGACCGGATGTTCGTGCCAGGTCTTCGGCAAGCTGTTTCACATTTCCTTATTGCCAGTGAATGCCGGTGCAAGCTGCTCGAGTTTTGGCTCTCATTACTACAGCTGTTAGATACTACCGATGATCTGATAATGTAATGATTAGATTGTTGTAATCTAACATTTTGTATTTCCACTCCTTTTGTTATTACTCACGAATGCCTGAGTTTAATAGTAAGTGCTTAGCAGAATGCGATCGAGAGAGAACAGCCATACCGAAATCTGGCTCGGTTGTCCTGACAGACTTCATTGGCAATATTCACGACTGTGAGGCATCGTCCACTCCCTCAGTTGTCTGTCGCGAATTATGACAAAGGCCTGACTCACTTTATCAGTGATTTGTCCTGACTTATGAGGCAGGTCCCACTCACTCACTTGTTAGTGTGTCAAAAAGGGCCGACTCACCCTCTCGGCAGTCTGTCTTGCATTTTGAGCCAGGCCCGACTGACTCCCAACCAATCACACAGGCCTGACTCTCTCTCTCCTTGGTGACTCCGGTATGATAACACAGGCCTGACACACTCTCTTGGTGTTGTGTCAGGGCATCTTAGACAGGCCCGACTCACTCTATCAGTGATGTTCCTTGACCTCCCAGACAGGCCTGCCTCACTCTCTCGGTTGTGTATCAAGGTATCTCAGAAGGGCCTGACCCTCTCTCTCGGTGGTGTGCCGTAGCACACTATCAGTGATGTCTGGTGATCTACAAGACAGGCCTTGGCCACTCTCTCAGTGGTTTGTCTTACAGGCCTGACTCTCTCTCTCGGTGGTTGCCATAGCAGATGAGACAGGCCCGACTCACCCTATTGGTGATCTTTCATGACCTATGAGACAGGCCTGCCTCACTCTCTTGGTGATGTCTCAGGGCATCTCAGACAGGCCCGACTTACTCTCTCGGTAGCGACTCCCAACCGATCATACAGGCCTGACTCTCTCTCTCGGCAGTGACTCCTGAATGATCACACAGGCCCGACATACAATCTTGGCAGTGTGTCAAGGTATTTCAGAAAGGCCCAAGTCACTCTATCGGTGATGTCTCATGACTCTCAGTGATGTGTTGGGGTATCCCAGACAGGCCCAACTTACCCTCTCGGCTGTGACTCCTGACCGATCACACAGGCCCGACTCTCTCTCTTGGTGGTGACTCCTGAATGAGCACACAGGCCCGACACACAATGTTGGTGATGTGTTAGCATATCTCAGAAAGGCCCGACTCACTCTGTCGGTGATGTCCCATGACCTATGAGACAGGCCTGCCTCACTCTATCGGTGATGTGTTAGGGCATCTCAGACAAGCCTGACTTACTCTCTCAGTGGTGACTCCCGACCGATCATCCAGGCCCAACTCACTCTCTCAGTGGTGTGTGTAGCATATCAAACAGGCCTGACTCACTCCATCACTGATGTGTTAGGGCATCTCAGACAGGCCCAACGTACTCTCTCGGTGGTGACTCCCAGATGATGACACAGGCCTGACACACAATCTCGGTGGTGTGTCAGGGTATCTCAGAAAGGCCTGACTCACTCTATCGGTGAGGTCTCGTGACCTATGAGACAGACCTGCCTCACTCTCTTGGTGATGTGTTGGGGCATCTCAGACAGGCCCGACGGACCCTCTCAGCAGTGACTCCTGACCAATGACACAGGCCAACTCACTCTCTTGGTGGTGTGTGAAGCATATCAAACAGGCCCGACTCACTCTATCAGTGAGGTCTCGTGACCTACGAGACAGGCCTGCCTCACTCTCTTGGCAGTGTGCAGGGTATCTCAGACAGGCCCGACTCTCTCTCTCGGTGATGACTCCTGTTCTATGACACAGGCCCGACTCATTCTATCGGTGATGTGTCTTGACCTGCCAGAAAGGCCTGCCTCACTCTGTTGGTGGTGTGTTAGGGCATCTCAGACAGGCCCGACTTACTCTCTCAGTGGTGACTCCCAACAGATCATACAGGCCTGACTCTCTCTCTTGGCAATGTGCCATAGCACATGAGACAGGCCTGACACACTTTGGTGATGCAATTTGTGGCTCCTGCATTCCCAGGCATTTCTTATCTTCTCAGTCACCTTTCTCTCTGTCTTGGCTGATGGGCCCATATCAGGGTGGTCCGAGAATAATGGCTTTATTCCTGTCAGGCTGTCCGAAAAGCTCCATACATTGTCACTACATTATGTGTGTAGATGCAGTCCGCGTCGCCAAGCTCAATCCAGAAGAGCGAAAGCAATGCATCGAAAAGGGGCTCTGCTTCCACTGCCGAAAAAGCGGACGCCTTAGCAATGAATGTCCTAACTTTCCCTCCTCTGGTTAAAAGGGAAAGAAAGTCCAGAAAGTCACCATTGACGACCTCCCTGAGTTAAAAGAGATTGAAGATGATGACAAAGAAGATGAAGTGGCTGTACGAAAGGTTCACTTCTCCTGGGATTTTTGAAAAGGAGAACTTGTTCGATGCAAGTCTCTCCTTCCCTTACATGTGCGTCTGTAGTTGTATCATCCTCATCAAAAGCAATGAAACTCCCCATTCAGCTTATCGATCCAGACCACATTACCAAAGTCATCGACACTCGCGCCCTGGTTGACAGTGGTGCAGACATATCATGCATTGACTGGGACTTTGTTCATAAACACAAACTCCCCACTGAGAAACTCTCTGAACCAATTCCCATACAAAACGTGGACCAATCCACAAACAAGAGAGGAGCTATCCACCTCACTACTACTCTGTTCATTAACATTGAAGGAATCGCTCACAAGGTCCTCTTCTATGTCATGCACTGTGGAAACAAAAACATCATCCTAGGACTACCCTGGCTTCAGAAAACCAACCCTACCATTGATTGGGCTCGCCAAACCATCTCCATCCCTAAATCCTCTGATGAATCCTCAGAACTCTACCAAACTTGCACCATGAACCAGCAATCCCATAGAATTCCTGAACTCCCTCCTCGACCCCCTCAACATCTTAATGTCCATGCAGTACATGATGCACGCCTCTATGAATACCTCCAGTACAAAACTGAATCTCAGTTTTGTCAACGCGCAAAGGAAGTGTATACCGTCAACCGCATCATATGCTGTGGTTTCCATTTCATTCCTCTAGGTTCCCCTGTCATCGCAAAACTCACTATGGCCACTGAACTTGCCATGGCCACTGAAAAAGCAAAACCTGCAGTCTCACTTCCTCCTGAATACCAAGAATTTTCTTCTGTCTTCAACAAAGAAACCACCGACCACCTTCCTCCCTCTCGCCCCTGTGATCACGAAATTAATCTGGATGAATCTTTCATGCCAAAAGTGGGAAAGATCTACCCCCTATCCCCAGATGAACAAAAAGCCACTGAGGCCTTCCTTGAAGAAAACCTCTGTGCCAGGAAAATCTGACCTTCAAACTCCCCCCAAGCTTTGCCATTTTTCTTTGTCAACAAGAAGGACAGAAAGCTTTACCCCTGCCAAGATTACCGCTATCTCAACGAACACACTGTTTGCAATGCTTACCCGCTCCCCCTGATCTCCGACCTCGTTGATAAACTTAAAGATGCTAAAGTCTTCACCAAGTTTGATGTATGATGGGGCTACAACAATGTCTGAATCAAGGACGGACACCAATGGAAAGCTGCCTTCATTACTCACAAAGGACTCTTCGAACCTCTAGTCATGTTCTTCAGCCTCACAAACTCCCCCGCTACTTTCCAATGGTTCATGAATGACTCATTCCGAGACTTGATCTCTGAAGGATGGCTCATCATTTACATGGATGATCTTCTCATCTTCTCCCCCGATGAAGCAACTCACATGGAATGCACCAAACAGGTCTTACAATGCATGAAGGAATTAGACCTTCACCTAAAACTCGAGAAGTGCTCCTTCGCCGCCAAGGAAGTTGAATACCTTGGAATGATCGTCAAACCTGGACAACTTGCCATGGACCCCGTCAAACTTGACAAGATTGCCAAATGGCCCACCCCTACCAAAGTCAAGGAAGTCCGCTCATTCCTCAGCTTTGCCAACTTCTAGCAGTGTTTCATCCCTGACTATTCTACAGTTGCCTGCCCCCTCATTGATCTGATGAAGAAGAACTCTGGCTGGAATTGGACTGATCCCTGCCAGAAATCTTTCGACACCCTCAAAGAGTTATTCCTCTCCAAACCAGTTCTTCACCTCCCTGACCCCTCCGCACCCTTCGCTGTTGCCACTGATGCCTCAAAATACGCTTCTGGTGCTATCCTCCTACAGACCGACACCAATGGCGATTGGCACCCCTGTTCCTATCTCTCTACTTCCTTCTCTCCTGCAGAATGAAACTATGATATCTATGACCATGAACTTCTAGCTATCATCCGTGCTCTCAAAGCATGGTGCCACTACCTTGATGGCTCCCCCTTTCCCATCCAAATATTCACAGATCACAAAAACCTTATGTACTTCCGCCAGACCCAGAACCTCAACCAATGCCAAGCACGTTGGCTTCTAGACCTTGCGGATTTTGACCTCAAAATGATCCATGTCCCAGGCCGCCTTCTTGCCAGCCCTGATGCCCTATCTCACCACCCTGACCTCCATCCAGACACCCCAGACAACACGGGAACAGTACTCCTCCCAGACACCCTCTTTGTCTGCGTCATCGACACTGCTTTGCATCAGAAGGTCTCATCCTCCTCCAAGGATGATCCCCTCGTTCTGAACACTTTGCACACACTGGACGGATCTGTACCCCCACATTCCATTCTTGGTTGTCTGATTGGGCCTTTGATGAAGGCGTACTCACCTACCAAGGTCATGTCTACATTCCCCCTGACGAATCCCTTCGCCACTCCATTGTATCTCACTGCCATGATCACGCTTCTGCTGGTCACCCTGGTTATCTCAAAACCCGACAACTTGTCACCACAGAGTTTTGGTGGCTGGGTCTTGCACAGTTTGTACGCAAATATGTGGAAGGATGCTCCTCCTGCCAACAGGCTAAGTCAAACACTCATCCCAGTGTTCCTTCCACCTCCCCCATTCAGTCCTCAGCCTCCCGCCCCTTCCAACAGATCTCCTGTGACCTAATCACCAATCTCCCACCTTCCGCAGGCTTCGATTCCCTTTTGATCGTGGTCGACCACGGACTTACTAAGGGGGTAATTCTTTGTCCCATGAAGAAAACTGTCTCTGCCCAAGGCATCGCCACACTCTTCTTCCACAAGGTTTACAAACACTTTGGGCTATATGACAAAATTATCTCCAACCGTGGCCCCCAATTCACTTCGGCCTTTGCAAAAGAACTTGGAAAACTCCTGAATTATGACCTCGCCCTCTCCACTGCCTATCATCCTCAAACGGATGGTGAAACAGAATGTGTAAATCAGGAAGTCGAAACCTATCTACATATCTACTGCAGAAACAATCCCACCTCATGGTCAGAATACATGACCCACACTGAATTTGCCCACAATCACCGCATTCATTCAGTAACCAATCAATCTCTGTTCTATCTCATGATGGGATATGAATCCCGTGCCCTCCCCACCATCACACCTGACTCCCATATCCCCGCCATCGAAGCACGCCTCAAAGAGCTCACTGCTGCAAGGAACAAAGCCCTTGCTGCCCATGAACTAGCCCGTCAGGTAATGGCAGCTCGAGGAAACCGAGGTTTCATTCCGTTCTCCAGGGGGACAAGTATGGTTGGAAGCGAAGAACCTAAACGCTGCTCTCCCACTCCAAAGTTTGATCTGAAGCAAGAAGGACCCTTTGTCATTACCAAAGTCTTATCTCCCCTCACTTACCAGCTCCGCCTTCTGAAAACCTGGAAAATCCACCCTGTCTTCCATGCCTCTCTCTTATCGCCCTATCGCGAAAACAGTGTACATGGCCCAAATTTCCCTTCCCCACCACCTGACCTTATCCAAGGGGAAGAAGAATATGAAATTGAAAAGATTCTATGCCACCGCGGTCCTCCTTCTCGCCACATGTTCCTGATCCGATGGAAGGGCTACTCCATGGAAGAAGACTCCTGGACCCCAGAACGGAACTTGAAAAATGCAAAGTCCGCCCTCTCAGATTATAAAAAGCTCCATCCCTCCGTCTTCTCCCCATAGCACTTCCATCCCCAAACACCATGTTCTCTCAACAGACCTCCTTTACCTCTGAATCATCGGTTACCACTTCGACTCTGTCTACCCCATCTTCCCCTACTTCCACACTCGCCGACCCTGGATGGGGCTCTAACCCCGTCGATGCAATCGAACCACCTGAAACGACCAGAACCCACCTAAGGGTCTAGTGTTTGTAGTCGCAAGAGTACTAGGGAGGATGTTCTGGGAAAACTCCAAGAGAACAAGACTGGAGAGTCTTGTACTACTTGGCTATAGTATTTATACTACTAGTACATGTGCACAGATCATGCAGTGCTTATCTACAGATACTATACTTGTATTACTAGGTCTGAGACTGGGGAACATGAGGCAACATGAGTTGCGTGTTTATTGAAGGATAAGCATACCTGTGCGGACATGTGTTGGATAGGAGGCATGAGGCGCGCATGAGGCACGTCGCATGTTAGTCTAGAGCGCGTCACTGCAAGATCAATATCGTGGGAGAAAGTTGGGCTTTGTGGGAAAATAAGCGAGTGAACGAACATAGGGGCTATTGGAGTATTCAGTGAATTGTGAGTGAATGAGCGTCTGGAAAAATAAGGAAAAATAGGGGAAAAATAGGGGCATTTGTAACACCACCCACCTGCAACTTTACCTTCCATGTCACCCCTGACGAAACTGTTAACATGTCTATTCCCATCGCCCATCCCATTTCCCAGTCCCCTGTTACTTCTCCCTCCATTCGTTTCACCCCCGTACCTAGTCCTAGACCTGTCCTCGCCGTCGACATCCCCATCTATGCCAATGCCATCAGAGATGGAACCCCTCCCCTGACTACGTAAACAATGTCTCTCACTACATCTGCGATACCAGCATGGCAATTCCCATCGACTTCCACCTTGACATGAACTCTGCCTTCCTAGCCTTATACAAGGCAATCCATCAGACCCAATGCCTCTCCCTCATTACCAACGAGATTACCACCTTCTCCACAGACCGCATGGATCACAAATGGGTATTATCCACCCAACAGAACATCCTATGAGAACTCCACCAAGTAATGTACCAAATGGAGTTCGGAGAATTCCTCCAGGACATTGACAGATACGCCGTTGAACTTGCCGCCTCCAGGATTGCCAACTCCGGAACTTATCCTTTACAACACAATGACGACAGCTCCTTGTCTCCTTCTTACCATTCGGCACGTTCTCCATCCACCTCATCCGCCTCTTCATCTGCCCTATCTCCCGAGGAACTCCACGCTGTGGATGAAGTGGAAAGAACCCACAACCATCAGAGTCAGTTATGCTACGGCCACCTCCGCACCACCCCCCTTCTTCCCTCTGACCTCAGATACTGAGACACTTGCTTTCAATGCCACCGCCTTGGGCACATTTGCCAAAACTGTCCTGTATACATCAGGAATTTAGCACTGTACTTAATTAACCTTATCCATGCTTTTTCTCATGAATAAGGTCAGAAAAAGCACGCGCCCGGAAAGCAGGATAAGGACACATCAAGCTAAGTCCCCATCTTATATCTGCTTTAACTTGACTTAAATCACACTTTTTCAAGCACCACCAAATAAGAAAAAGGAGAAAAAGGAGTCACTTGTATTTACCATGCCAGTTGATACAAGTAGTATTAGAAAGAATGTTAAAGTGAATGAAAAAAATGGCTATCTGGGTGTAAGCAATGGTGGGCGAGATGTCGGGTATGGGTGTGAGTCGCGTGACGACGATGTCGTTGTCATGAGTCAGCATGTCCGTCAATGGCATTGTCCTTGCTGTCGCATGCATCTGGTGGCATTGCTGGTGTCGTCGCAATGGTGGTGTTGTTGTCATCATTGTGAGTCAGCGTGTCTGTCGACAGTGTCGTCTTGAGCCGGCACATGGTGGCAATGGTAGTGTTGCCATTGCATCATCATTGTCATTGATGCATGGAGGTCATGTTGCCATGCTGTTGCACTGTTGTCGCGAAGGGGTGGCAGTGGAAGTTGTGTGGGGTGGCACTCATCGTCTATGGGGCATTCGGAGCGATCGGGCTCGAGAGACATGATGGAGGTGGGATGTGAGCGGTCACGCTTGAGAGGACACGGTGTCGTTATCTGGGGTGGTTGTCATGTTGCGTCGTCATCTCGAGAGGACATGGTGGAGGTGGGACGTGAGTGTCACACATTGTCGTCATCAGCCATTGGTGGTGGCCATGGTGGTACACAGTTGGGTGGGGCATTCAGAGCGATCGGGCTCCCAGTTGAGAGATACGGTGGAGGTGGGATGCGAGCAGTCACACTCGAGAGGACACAGTGGAGGTGGGATGTGAGCAGTGCTTGTGGTGGTGGTGGTGGTGGTGGTGGCAGATGTTGGGTCGTCATCTAGGACATGGTGATGAGTGGTTGCATGTTGTCGTTGTCAGTCATTGGTGGTGGCGGTGGTGGTGGACAGTTGTGTTGTCATCATCATCAGTGTTGTCATGGTTGCTGACAACTCGGAAGTAGCATGTCTTCTGTTGTGCATGTTGAGCGCTTGTGCAGTGAGAAGGGGTGTGGTGGTGGCACAGGCATGGATGCATGACCACCATTGTTGTTGTCACTGTGCGTGTTGTGTTGTGTTGTTGTTGTTGTTGTTCAACATTGCATTGTTGCACACGTCAAGTGGTGAGAATGTGGTGGGGACTTGTGAAAATTTCTAAAATTTCTATTACAGCTTGAAAATGTACTAATATACACTTACTACCACAAGTAAAGTATGGATTGGTGGTATAGTGGTTCATGTCACTCTTCCTTCCATTTTTGGATGCCGCATGACTCGCGAGTTCGACTCTGGCTACTCCACATTATTTCTACATGTGCTTTCTATGCTTTCCTTGTCCTTATCGTACTTTGCTATCTTTACTGACTTTCTTCAACTATAGAAAGTACATACAAGTTCAAAAGGGTGGAAAAAGTAAGTGTCTAAATTCCTGATGTACCAATGCCCTATCATGGGCTGTCACCAATGGGCCCCGGGACATAGCCAGGCAAATTGCCCCATTGCCACCCGCTGTCCCACTCTCCTCAGTTGGCTCTCTGCCACTCAGCCCCCAGGACATCAACCCCTAGCCGCTCGTATCTCTGGTCGTTCCCGAGGAACACCTGCACCCGACTCGTTTCGTACCCCCTGCCAAGGCTCTAACACCTCCTCTGGTTCTTCTGGTTCTTCTCATTCCTCTCGTTCCTACCAATCCACCAACTCTGGATGAGGTCTCCCTATTCCTCCTCCTTGCAGGTCTGCCTCCCCCAGGCACTCTACCCCTTCCCCAGAATTGGATGATGTCATTGATGAAACCGGTTACGCTAACATTACTGGTTCGCTGGGATACTCTTGCTCCGACCTCTAAGTGCCTTTCGACATGGTCTCAGGCCTAACACAGGGGTAATGTTACAACTTGTTCTTTTTCTCTTCTTCCTATATTTTTACACTTGTACTTGTACCGAACTCTCCAGTTCGACTCTGGACCTTGGACACTATTTCTTTTGTCGCTGACTCATCCACACTTACTTATCTGTTATCTGTTATCTGTTATCTCATTTGCTTCATCAGCGACTACTTTCTCCACCTTCTATTTCTTTCTATGACTTTCCATACCTGCCCTGACTATGCCTACCCTTAACCTTGTAACTGGGTATATAAACCCACGATACCTATCTCTTGTACCTTAGCTAATACGGATCAACTACACTTCCTATGATATCCAGCGAGACCATGATACAATCTGTGTATCCCGAGGAGACACTGTGATGACATCTTCAAGGGATGAGGAACACCTTTTCTGGTATGCTCAGGTCATCTGTGCATTCCACATCAAGGTACATTTCTGTTCAGGGGGAGTGAGTCATGCGAGGCAGAGCATGGAGGTTATGTGGGTCTGTTGGCTCAGAATTGATAGGGATCATAAATGGGGCTTCAAAGAGGCCCGTCTACCAAAGGTGGGCTATGTTCCTGATGATACTGACCATATCCCCTTTGGGTTTTTAGACCCGTCACTGGTGATCCGTGGCTGCCATCTGATCCCTGCATTTGCTGATGGTCACACAAATGAACTTCTGCGAGCTGGGAAGTCACTGGCAAGGCAACCTGGGGAAACAGATGACTGGAGAGGGTTGTATGTTAACATGTGAGCTCTAGGATCAAGGTTGTTTCATTTTCCAGGCAATAACACACGTAGTTTTGTGGACAGAGACATGTTTGCCCAATTTGCAGGAATAGGGGTGGGCCACACTACTCTGAATGAT
>JBBPNA010000520.1:0-18158 GCA_038090555.1 Boletus subcaerulescens | reverse complement strand
GACAATGTCTAGGGTGTGACTATTGTGTGACCAGTATAACTGATTAGGAATCAGTTACTAGTGAAAGTGTAGTGTCCGGGTTATAGGGGTTAATTGCGGTTATCTGGTGTTCTAGCTATAGGAAAAAAGGAGGAAAAATAGGGAAATAATCTGGTGGATAGTAGCGTCTGTTACACATGCTCTAGTACCATGAATGAGTCACTACTCAGTCAATCCAAGCGAAATAAACCCCAAAATAGCACCGAACTTGGCACCGAGCACATGTGCTCAGCTCCCTTATGGTCTGCTCGGTGTAATTCTCTACCACTTTCCCTAGAAAACCCAGATAGAAAACACCTTTTTAATGCTACAGAAACCAATAACTTGCAGGATAGTTCATTTTTCACCCAACCAAACTCTCCACATGTCACCGAGCATCATACTGAGCACAGCACAGCCACTGCTTGGCATAACACCGAACTACAAAAAACAAACAAGCTTCCAGAAGTTGTTGAAGTAAACTCGTTACACATAACTCCATCTACCATTGAACAGAAGCACATTGATGTTTGACAAATGTACTATTTCTTGTCTGATGCAGACATAAAAGAAATGTTTTCTACACCTGAGATTGCTAAGATCCAAGGCAACCCTGCCAAGGAACTTATTCTACCCATTTCCATTAATCTAAATGCTAGATATTCAATTAACACTCTCGTTTTGTTAGACCCAGGAGCTAACATAACCTTCATTGACAAAGATTGGGCTAATAACAATCATATTTCCCTTAAACCCCTGGATCGCCCAATTCCAGTATTTAATGTTGATGGAACACATAATGCTGCTGGAAGCCTAACACATTATGCTGAGCTTATGATAAACTGTCTCAGTCATCAAGAAAAGACAATTGCCGAAGTAACTGACTTAGGCAAACATCAAATGATTCTTGGTTACACATGGCTTAAACATCATAACCCAGAAATTGATTGGGAAACAGGAACCATCTGTATGACGTGCTGCCCTGATTCTTGCCGTAACAAATATAGAAGCTCTTTCCTAAGAACCATTGAAAAAGAAGAGCGCAATCAACTTGTGCAGATTAATGCTGCCAAGTCAGATCTAAAGTCCAAAATAGATCCCACAGCTGCAGATCTAGTACCTAAAGAATATCATAAATATCTTCACATCTTCGCAAAGAAAGAATCTGAGTGAATGCCAATAAGAAAACATTGGGATCATGCTATTGATCTTAAGGAATCTTTCATTCCTAAGAAAGGACGATTAATACCTCTATCTCCTGTGGAACAGCAGGAAGTTAGTGACTTTATAGATGATCAACTTCGCAAGGGCTACATTAGACCCTCCAAGTCACCTCACACTTCTCCTGTCTTCTTTGTCCCAAAGAAGGATGGAAAGAAACGAATGGTTCAAGATTACTGATATCTTAATGAACATATGATCAATAATAACTACCCATTACCACTCATCTCCCAGCTTGTTGACAAGCTTAAAGGAGCTAAACTATTCACAAAAATGGATCTCCGCTGGGAATACAATAATGTACGCATCAAAGAAGGAGACAAATGGAAAGCTGCTTTTGTCTGCCATCAAGGAGCCTTTGAACCACTAGTTATGTTCTTTGGCCTATGCAACTCCCCTGCTATCTTTCAGACAATGATGAATGACATATTCTCGGACATGGATAATGTCTGTGTCATCTACATTGATGATCTTATGATCTTCACAAAAACAGATAATCAAAAGGAACATGAGCGGATCGTAATTGAAGTACTACGCTGACTAGAAGAAAATGATTTCTTTGTTAAACCAGAGAAATGCTCCTTCTGCGTCAAAGAAGTCGAATTCCTTAGGATGACTATTACTCCTGACGGAATTTGCATGGATGAAGACAAAGTCAAAGCAGTTCTCGAATGGCCCACACCAACCACTGTTAGACAAGTTCATAGTTTTCTTGATCTAGCTAACTTCTATCGAAGATTCATTGAAGATTATGCACAAGTTGCTCGTCCTCTCAATGACTTAACCAAGAAAGACACTCCATTTAAATGGACTGACTCACAACAAACTGCATTTGACATGCTTAAAAAGAAATTCACCACCACATCTATTCTAGCATTTCCCAATAATGATAAAACATTCCAATTGGAATCTGATGCCTCAGACTTTGCCACAGGAGCTGTGCTCTCAATTGAGACAGATAGCAAATGGCATTCAGTCGCTTATTCTTTCCATTCTATGTCACCAGAAGAACATAACTATCCAATTGCAGATAAAGAAATGCTAAGTGTCATCAGAGCCTTAGAACTCTGGCACCACTATCTAGAAGGAGCTCGATTTGAATTCGAGATATGGAATAACCATCAGAATCTTCAATGGTTTATGGTCCGACAAGATCTAAATTGCCAACAAGCCCAATGGGCTCAATATCTATCTCGGTTCAACTTCAAATGGTTACATAAAGCAGGTACCTCTATGGGAAAGGCAGATGCTCTCTCTCGATGAGAAGATCATGCTGAAGGAAAAGAGGATGACAATAAAGGAATATTGGTTATACCACCAGAACAGATTTGAACCGTTGTTTGCTTAACAACTGATGCTGACACTATCCGTGACCGGATCAGAGACGCTACCTTTAGATTAAAAGAAACTGATGTCACAAAATTATGCAAGGAAAATCAAGTCTGTATGGAGCAAGAAGATTTGCTAGTAGACAAAAACAACAAGATCTTTGTACCTGATGTTGACGATCTTCACATGGAAGTACTACATCTACATCATGATACTCTGCTTGCAGGACATCTTGGAACTGAAAAGACATTAGAGTTGATTCAAAGAAGTTACACTTGGCCCGGCCTGAGCACATTAGTCAAGGACTATGTCTTGTGCTGTGATCGCTGTGCTAGATTCAAAGGACAAAACATTGCACCCACAGGGAAATTACAACCCCTACCCATACCAAATGGACCGTGGCAAGATCTCTCAGTAGATTTCACTACTGATCTTCCCCTTTGCAATGGATTCAATTCAATTCTAGTGATTGTTGATCAATTCTCCAAAGAAGTCGAATTCATCCCTTGCAATAAAGCCATATCAGCCTTGGAAACCGCCAAGCTATATATGACCCATATATGGAAACAGCATGGATTACCGAAAACAATCATATCTGATCAAGGACCACAGTTTGCTTCACAAGTAATGCAAGACTTGTATAAACATTTAGGAATCCAACCTAAACTATCCACCGCATTCCATCCACAGACCAATGGACAGACGGAACAGATGAATAGAGATTTGCAACAATACCTTCATCTCTTTACTTCTGAAAAGCAGGATGAATGGGCTGATTGGTTGCCACTTGCACAGTTTTTCTACAACTTAAAACAACAGGCTTCTACACAGAAGACTCCCTTCTCTGTTACTCACACATATGAACCACACATTGGATTTGAGCAACATACCACTAAAGCACCCACTGCTGAGCAGTTTATAACAGATATTGCTCAAACTATTGACCAAACCAGGGCTAACCTTGCTGCCGCCCAAAGACGTATGAAAGCACAAGCAGATAAGCATAGATCTGCCATACCTAGCTATTCCATATCGGATAAAGTCTGGTTATCAACCGAACATTTGAAATTAACACATACTTCCAAGAAACTATCAGAAACATGGCTTGGACCCTATGAGATCACAGATCTAATCAGGCCTAATGCAGTCAAGCTACGCTTGCCAAACACTATGAGAATTCACCCAGTTGTGAATATCTCTCATGTCAAACCCTACAAAGAATGCCTTGATGGTCAACCTACATTCCGCCCTGGGCCAGTAGAGGTCACAGAGGAATGAGATGTTGAGTTTGAAGTCGATTACATTGCCGACTCAAGATGGAAAGGTTGCCGCCTTGAATTCCTCGTCCATTGGCAAGGATATTCTGATGAAGATTGCACATGGGAACCTGAATCTAATCTGTCGAATGCCAAGAGAGCTATTGAAGAATTTCATAATGCTCACCCAAATGTGCCTCAATGACTCCAGATGACATCATTTGAATTCTTTAACTAATTCAAGCATTGTGGCAAGCCCATATTTGAAGTACCAGAGAATCGTCTTCCATTTGATCGACTTGATGTTGATTAAACCCCTGGGTTGTGTTGAAGTTACCAATACATTTATCCATACTTCTGGTTGAGCCTTGCTCCCACAATATTGTCACTCGCCACTTCCCTCGCCATCTTCTACTGTGCCCTCACCTATGCTAACCCATGTCGTCTTAAATGGGTTATCAATATGCCTGGCTTGTTGCCCTGCTGACCCACATGCTTCAGTGACCCTGCGGAAATCTGCGAATATTATAAGGACAATCCTGATGTCATTCATTATCTGGATAACTACATTGATACTGCTGGTGATCCGACCATCAATTGGGCTGGCACTCCTGGCCCTTCTTGGGATCATGGTTTCCCTGTCAACTGGAATATGGTCTATGAAAATAACAGTGAGGTCTTCACTATGCACAATACTCACTCTTTATGGGGATCGGAGGAGGAATCTGTTCCTGATCTTGATACCCCCCTGGCCTCTGATGCTTGGGGTGATGCTGATTTTGCACAGGACTTCTCTGCTGACTTTGATGAAACCAGCTGGCCGCCTGGTGCTTGGTCTTGGGACAATCCGCGTCCCTTCACATTCTTTTGGCCACCTACTCTCCTGGCCAATGCTGAACAGCAACAGACTTTGCACACCTGGCACACTGCCATACAGTGGCTGTTTGATGAGTCCTTGATTAATCAGGATGCTTGATCATAAGGGGGGTAGTGTTACAAACGCCCCTATTTTTCACCTATTTTTCCTTATTTTTCCAGACACTTATTCACTTACAATTCACCGAATACTCCAATAGCCCCTATGTTCACTCACTCGCTTACTTTCCCACAAAACCCAACATTCTCCCATGATATTGATCTTGCAGTGACGCGCTCTAGATTAACATGAGACGTGCCTCATGCATGCCTCATACTCCCTTTCCAACACATGGCCACACAGGTATGCTTATCCTCCAATAAACATGTAACTCATGTTGCCTCATGTTCCCCAGTCTCAGACCTAGTAATACAAGTATAGTATCTGTAGATAAGCACTGCATGGTCTGTGCACATGTACTAGTAGTATAAATACTATAGCCAAGTAGTCCAAGACTCTCCAGTCTTGTTCTCTTGGAGTTTTCCCAGAACAACTCACCCTAGTACTCTTGCAACTACAAACACTAGACCCTTAGGTGGGTTCTGGTTGTTTCAGGTATGAGAAAGCCTCTCACTTCCATACCCAGTTTGAAAGAGCCAGGGAGGTTGCCTGCCTTCATACTGGAGGATCTCAGAACTCCTACTGCTCCTACAATACCCCTGCCCCCACTCCTACCAGAGACCCTAATGCCATGGATGTAGATGCAGTCCACATTGCCAAGCTCACTCCAGAAGAATGAAAGCGATGCATTGAAAAGGGGCTCTGCTTCCGCTGCTGAAAAAGCGGACACCTTAGCAATGAATGTCCTAACTTTCCCTCCTCTGGTCGAAAGGGAAAGAAAGTCCAGAAAGTCACCGTTGACGACCTCCCTGAGTTAAAAGAGATTGAAGACGACGATGAAGAAGATGAAGTGGCTATATGAAAGGTTCACTTCTCCTGGGATTTTTGAAAAGGAGAACTCCTTCGACGCAAGTCTCTCCTTCCCTTACATGCACCTCTGTAGTTGTACTGTCCTCATTGAAAGCAATGAAACTCCCCATTCAGCTTATCGATCCAGACCGCATTATCAAAGTCGTCGACACTTGCACCCTGGCTGACAGTGGTGCCGACATATCATGCATTGACTGGGACATTGTTCACAAACACAAACTCCCCACCGAGAAACTCTCTGAACCAATTCCCATATGAAACGTGGACCAATCCACAAACAAGAGAGGAGCTATCCGCCTCACTACTACTCTGTTCATTAACATTGAAGGAATCACTCACAAGGTCCTCTTCTATGTCATGCACTGTGGAAACGAAAATGTCATCCTAGGACTACCCTGGCTTTGAAAAACCAACCCTACCATTGATTGGGCTCGCCAAATCATCTCCATCCCTGAATCCTCCAATGAATCCTCAGAACTCTACCAAACTCGCACCATGAACCAGTGATCCCATAGGATTCCTGAACTCCCTCCTCGACCCCCTCGACATCTTAATGTCCATGCAGTACATGACGCACGCCTCTATGAATACCTCTAGTATGAAACTGAATCTCAGTTTTGTCAATGCGTAAAGGAAGCATATACTGTCAACCGCATCATCCGCTGTGGTTCCCATTTCATTCCTCTAGGTTCCCCAATCATCGCAAAACTCACCATGGCCACCGAACTTGCCATGGCCACTGAAAAAGCAAAACCCGCAGTCTCACTTCCTCCTGAATACCAAGAATTTTCTTCAGTCTTCAACAAAGAAACCGCTGACCACCTTCCTCCCTCTCGCCCCTATGATCATGAAATCAATCTGGATGAATCTTTCTTGCCAAAAGTGGGAAAGATCTACCCCCTATCCCCAGATGAATGAAAGGCCACTGAGGCCTTCCTTGAAGAAAACCTCCATGCTGGGAAAATCCGACCTTCAAACTCTCTCCAAGCCTCGCCATTTTTCTTTGTCAACAAGAAGGATGGAAAGCTTCACCCCTGCCAAGATTACCGCTATCTCAACGAACACACCATTGGTGACGCTTACCCGCTCCCCCTGATTTCTGACCTTGTTGATAAACTTAAAGATGCTAAAGTCTTCACCAAGTTCAATGTACGATGGGGCTACAACAATGTCCGAATCAAGGATGGACACCAATGGAAAGCTACCTTCATTACTCACAAAGGACTCTTCGAACCTCTAGTCATGTTCTTCGGCCTCACAAACTCCCCCGCCACCTTCCAATGGTTCATGAATGACTCATTCCATAACATGATCTCAGAAGGATGGCTCGTCATTTACATGGATGATCTTCTCATCTTCTCCCCCAATGAAGCAACTCATGTGGAACGCACCAAACGGGTCTTACAATGCATGAAGGAATTAGACCTTCACCTAAAACTCGAGAAGTGCTCCTTCACCGCCAAGGAAGTTGAATACCTTGGAATGATTGTCAAACCTGGACAACTTGCCATGGACCCTGTCAAACTCGACGGGATTGCCAAATGGCCCACCCCTACCAAAGTCAAGGAAGTCTGCTCATTCCTCGGCTTTGCCAACTTCTACCAGTGTTTCATCCCTGACTATTCTACAGTCGCCCACCCCCTCATTGATCTGACGAAGAAGAACTCTGGATGGAATTGGACTGATCCCTGCCAGAAATCTTTCGACACCCTCAAAGAGTTATTCCTCTCCAAACCAGTTCTTCACCTCCCTGACCCCTCCGCACCCTTCGCCGTTGCCACCAATGTCTCAAAATACGCTTCTGGCGCTATCCTCCTACAGACTGACACCAATGGTGATTGGCACCCCTGTTCCTATCTCTCTACTTCCTTCTCTCCTGCAGAAGGAAACTATGATATCTATGACCGTGAACTTCTAGCTATCATCCGTGCTCTCAAAGCATGGCACCACTACCTTCATGGCTCCCCCTTTCCCGTCCAGATCTTCACAGATCACAAAAACCTTACGTACTTCCATCAGGCCCAGAACCTCAACCGACGCCAAGCATGTTAGCTTCTAGACCTCACAGATTTTGACCTCAAAATGATCCATGTCCCGGGCCGCCTTCTTGCTGGCCCCGATGCCCTATCTCGCCGCCCTGACCTCCATTCAGACACCCCAGACAACATGGGAACAGTACTCCTCCCGGACACCCTCTTTGTCCGTGTCATCGACACCGCTTTGCATTGGAAGGTCTCATCCTCCTTCAAAGATGATCCCCTTGTTCTGAATGCTTTGCACGCACTTGACAGATCAGTACCCCCCGCATTCCATTCTCAGTTGTCTGATTGGGCCTTTAATGAAGGTGTACTCACCTACCAAGGTTGTGTCTACATTCCCCCTGACAAATCCCTTTGCCGCTCCATCGTATCTCACTGCCATGATCACGCTTCTGCTGGTCACCCTGGTTATCTCAAAACCCAACAACTTGTTGCCGCAGAGTTTTGGTGGCTGGGTCTTGCGCAGTTTGTATGCAAATATGTAGAAGGGTGCTCCTCCTGCCAACAGGCTAAGTCAAACACTCATCCCACTGTTCCTTCCACCTCCCCCATTCAGTCCTCAGCTTCCTGCCCCTTCCAACAGATCTCCTGTGACCTGATCACCGATCTCCCACCTTCCGCAGGCTTCAATTCCCTTTTGGTCGTAGTTGACCATGGACTTACTAAGGGGGTAATTCTTTGTCCCATGAAGAAAACTGTCTCTGCCCAAGGCATCGCCACGCTCTTCTTCCACAAGGTTTACAAACACTTTGGGCTATATGACAAAATTATCTCTGACCGAGGCCTCCAATTTGCTTTGGCCTTTGCAAAAGAACTTGGAAAACTTTTGAATTACGACCTCGCCCTCTCCACTGCCTATCATCCTCAAACAGATGGTGAAACAGAATGTGTAAATCAGAAAGTCAAAACCTATCTACATATCTACTGCAGAAACAATCCCACCTCATGGTCAGAATACATGACCACGCTGAATTCGCCCACAATCACCGTGTTCATTCGGTAACCATTCAATCTCTGTTCTATCTCATGATGGGATATGAACCCTGTGCCCTCCCCACCATCACACCTGACTCCCATATCCCTGCCATTGAAGCACACCTCAAAGAGCTCACTGCCACAAGGAACAAAGCCCTTGCTGCCCACGAACTAGCTCGTCAGGTAATGGCAGCTCAAGGAAACTGAGGTTTCATTCCATTCTCCAAGGGGGACAAAGTATGGTTGGAAGTGAAGAACCTAAAATGCTGCTCTCCCACTCCAAAGTTTGATCCGAAGCAAGAAGGACCCTTTGTTATTACCAAAGTCTTATCTCCCCTCACTTACCAACTCTGCCTTCCAAAAACCTGGAAAATCCACCCTGTCTTCCATGCCTCTCTCTTATCGCCCTATCGCAAAAACAGCGTACACAGCCCGAACTTCCCTTCTCCACCACCTGACCTTATCCAAGGGGAAGAAGAATATGAAATTGAAAAGATTCTACGCCACTGCAGTCCTCCTTCTTGCTGCATGTTCCTGATCCGATGGAAGGGCTACTTCACAGAAGAAGACTCCTGGACTCCAGAACAGAACTTGAAAAATGCAATGTCCGCCCTCTCAGATTATAAAAAGCTCCATCCCTCCGTCTTCTCCCCATAGCCCCTCCATCACAAATACCATGTCCTCCCTGCAAACCTCTCTTCTGAATCTTCAGTTACCGCTTTGACTCCTTCTACCCCGTCCTCCCCCATCTCCACACTCGCTGACCCTGGATGGGGCTCCCATCCCGTCGACACCATCGAACCACCCACTTGTAGTGTTACCTCCCACGTCACTCCTGACGAAACTGTTAGCATGACCATTCCCATCGCCTGTCCCGTTCCTCAATCTCCCATAACCCCTTCCTCCGTTCGCTTCACCCCTGCACCAAGCCCTAGACCTGTACTCGCCATTGATATCCCCATCTACACCAATGCTATCAGAGAAGGAACCCCCTCTCCCTGCTACAGAAACAACATTGCCCACTACATTTGCAACACCAGCATGGCTATCCCCATAGACTCCCATTTAGACACGAACTCCACCTTCCTAGCCTTATATAAGGCATTTCATCAAACCCAACGCCTCTCCCTCGTCACCAATGAGATTACTGCTTTCTCTACAGACTGCATGGATCGCAATTGGGTATCTTCCACCCAACAGAACATCTTACATGAACTCCACCAAGTGATGTACCAGATGGAGTTCGGAGAGTTTCTCCAAGACATTGACAGATATGCTGTCAAACTTGCCGCCTCCAGAATCGCCAACTCTGAAACTTACCCTCTACAACGTGAGGACAATAACTCCTCGTCCCCTTCTTACCACTTGGCACGCTCTCCATCCACCCCATCTGCCTCTTTGTCTGTCTTGTCTCCTAAAGAACTCTATACCATGAACGAAGCCGAAAGAACCCATAGCCATCAGAGTCAACTATGCTACGGCCATCTCCACACCTCTCCTCTTCTCCCCTCTGACCCAAGATACCGCGATGCCTGCTTTCAATGCCACCACCTTGGACATATTCACCATAATTGTCCAGTATACCAATGCCCCATCATGGGCTGCCGCCAATGGGCCCCAGGGCATAGTCAAGCGAACTGCCCCATCGCCACCTGCCGCCCCACTCTTCTCAGTCGGCTCTCTACCACTCGTCCCACGGGACATCAACCCCTAGCTGATCATATCTCCGGTCATTCCCAAGGAACACCCGCCCCCGACTCTTTTCGCACCCCTCGCCGAGGTTCTACTACCTCCTCTGGTTCTTCCCGCTCCTATTGGTCTTCTAACTTGGGCCGAGGTCTTCCCGACCCCCCTCCCCGAAGGTCTGCCTTCCCCAGGCGTTCTGTCCCATCTCCAGAATTGGATGATGTCATTGATGAAACCAGTTACGCCAACATCACTGGCTCCCTGGGATACTCTTGCATGGGCCTCTGATTGCCTTTCGACGTGGTCTTAGGTCTAAGACAGGGGTAATGTTACGACTCACTTTTTCTTCACACTTATGCTTTTACTTTTATGCTTGTACTCATATCGAGCTCGCCTGTTCGATCCTTGACCCAGGACATTATTGCTCTTGTCACTGACTCATCCACTTTTACTCATCCTTATCTGTTATCTCACTTGCTTCATCAGCGACTACTTCCCCTACCTTCTGTCTCATTCCACAACCTTCTGTACCTGCCCTAACTATGCCTGCCCTCAATCTTGTAACCGGGTATATAAACTCACAATATCTACCTCTTGTACTTTAGCTTAGATCTCCTTGAATCACATCTATCTGTCTTGGCTCCTTCTGGCTTAAACTCCAGTCACCTTAAACCCTTAAACCCTTAAACCCTTGAACCCTTGATCGAGTCTGTTCCCACTCTAAAAGTGGAACATCTTCTTTGGACTTCGTGCTACCATTAAGTGCATGCTATCTCTTTGAACCTTCGACTTAGTCTTTCGAGGCTGCGCTGGTCCCTACCCGGGCCAAGTGTAACACCTTGGGAATCCATGTCACAGATTACATCAACTACCATTGCAGGTACGAATTCTTTTGTATGACTACCAGTGTCTATGTAGTAGCCTCAACCCAAACCAGCTCAATAGTAATCAGAATATGTATACAGGCTGTTTCCATGCATTGCAAAATATGCCATAGCTCCAAATTACATATGATACAGGATTTGACTATGAAATGATGTGACGAGACAATTAGAAGGGGACATTAGCACTTGGAAGGACTTTATGGGGCCAAGGAACACACATCAGCAAACTAGCCTTCACCTGGCCAGAACTCCAACAACTCTAAAAAGGTCCTCCCCTAGCTAAATCTGGCAAGTGGATTTCCAGAGTTCCAGAGTTCCAGACAACCAAGCTGGCCATTCTGGCTTATCAATAATTTGACTTGGGCTGGAAATCTGGATACACTGGAAATGGAACCATGAAAACATAAACGAGCTTTAATTCAGGTAATACAAACATGGTAATACGAATCGAGATAAGATCTAATTGAGATGGGTGGTGATATTTCGCCGCCCACCAGATGTCGTCACCCTGCAGCGCTGATTGCTGGATTTTTTGCACTATGGTTTTCTTACTTAGCTACAACACACATCCTGTAGTCACTTTGTACAGATAGTATCAACCAGCCCATATGTATTTAGTCAAATCGAAAGAGATGACCCTGGTCAGGCCTGTAACTACATGCTGATACCATAGCATTGGGCCTAACCTACATATAATGGTAGGTTGGATGATGTAATTGAGAGGGCCCAAGTTGGGCAAGGTGGTAGTTGGGTCCATATTATCAAGAGGGCCTGATGTTGGCAAAGTAGTAGTTGGCCAATGTTATAGAGAGAGCCTGACATGGGTATGGTGGTAGGTTGATTGATGTGATCGAGAGGGCCTGACCTGGGTAGGGTAGTAGTTCGGCCAATATTATAAAGCTGGCCCAACATGGGCAGAAGGTGGCTCACTCGGTCATATCGAGAGGGCCTGACATGGGCAAGGTAGTGGTTGAGTCAATGTTATGAAGAGGGCCTGACATTGGTCAAGTAGCAGTTGGGCCAATGTTATGGAGAGGGTCTGACCTGGTGGCAGGTTGACCAATGTAATTGATAGGGCAGTGATGTAGTGATTCAACCCATGTTATTAACAGAGCTGACCTGGGCAGGGGAGCAGTTTGGTGGATCATATCAATAGGGCCTTATTTGGGGTTGTTGTGGGGTGCATTATCAAGAGGGCCTGATGGGTGGGATCGTAGCTCAGCCGATGCAGTTGAGAGGGCCGATGCACATGGACCAATCATGCCAACTGGGCCCAACTTGGGCATGCCAATTTTTGAAGTCAGCTATATTTGCCAGATCGTTATGCGTACAAGTATCATAAGAGGTCCTTTTGTAACCTATCTAATGCTTGCAATAACAGCTTCTCCCTGTGAAGTAACTGCACCCGCTGCCAAGCACCCTCGGTAAACTTTTCTATCACATCATTTATCGCTTCCTGAATCAGCATTGATTGTCTCTGAGGAATTGGGGGATGGTTGTCTGGTTTGTAATGCTTGTCAATCTCGTTCATCCTATTAGATCACAATGTAGCCTTTGAAAATGCTAGGGAATGTATTAGTTGCAATGCCCAAAGGGAATCACACAATACTCACCAATGGGCCAGAACGTTAGCTGATCCAATGATATATGAGACTCCCAAAGCCGTTGTTGCAGCCCAGAGGTGTCGAAGCCCTCTGAGGCCAAGCAAATCAGAGGTAACATTCGAATGAATTGACCCAACACTGCCACGTACCATGTTCCTTGGTCCACCTGTTTATCTGTTGTATTTGTTCATGCCTGGCTTCCTCCCTCAATGTACTGTCGGGCCAATGGCCAGTCCAATCTTTGATTCTCAGAGTTATCTGTTTTGGGAGTGGGTTATAATTGAATGTTGGCCCATCATTGGCCTCTTCCATTTCTGCGTCTTGATCTGCAGGCAGCGGTGGTGTTGGCACACGAATGTTGGGCAATGTTTGCATTGTGCACGATGGATCAGCTGGGGACGGGCTCTGGAGGAGCATGGAAAGGGGTTGTTGTCCAACTGAGGGAATGTCTGGGGGCAGCTCAGAAGGGATTCTGACATCGCCAAAACCCATCTCATCCTCAGCATAGGCGGCCGATGCACTGGCACTGAAGAGAAGCTGACATAAAATTAGTATGGGAGTAAACGAAGCAAATAAACCTACTTTGCGGTATCTGAGGGTACATGGAGCATGTTGAACTCATCTAATAAGTGTGGCATAAGCAATTGACAAAAGAGAAGGGGTCCGAGCCTTACCATTAAATGCTTTTCGTTTTCCCTTCCCTTTGCCACTGTGACCTGGCCAACCTACAAGTGCTGTGTCAGTAGGGTGCTTATGCCGAATTAGTGGCAGACCTGAGTTGGCCGATGCATTTCTATTCTTCTCTTCCGTTTCTATGGTTGTGGCCAATTAGACAAGTTGAGGATGATAATAACATGGGTGGACACACATCAGGTATTTTGAAGCGTAACCTTTTCATGGTAAGAGCAGAGGAAGATGAAGGGTTGGTGCAGTGTGTCTGAAAAGGGTGCCCATGCACCAGTCCACAAGTGTGGGAAACGGGTGGACCTTATGAACAATGTGGGGTGGATGCCACAATGTGGCCCTATAATCGGCCACCCAACTGCAGCAAGAAAGTCCCATGCCCAAAACTCAGTTAAGCAGCATCTCAGATAGTTAAATAGCCCCAACCACCGACATCAATCTTTACCCTTTCCATCACGCAACCACAACCTTACCACCCCTACTCCTTCCGTGAACTACCATGGCCCAAGACGACTTCTCCCAAACCGTGGTCAACCAAGCTATTGAAGCAGTCTGGAAGATCTTTTCCAACCGGATCCTTGCACCGACCCTGATTCGCAAACACACTCAAGCTTGGAGGGCTGGGATTCAGGAGATGAGGGAGCAACTGGTGAGTAAACCAATCTCAAACCTCACTTTGATACTAAATGACTGCAGGAGTTTGTCCAATCAGTGATACACAATGGGGTGACTATGCCCCGCTTCCTTATCTCCCTGGACATGCACCTCACAGCATTGCAACAAGGGCAATGGCTATCTTGGGCCTCCATCTGCTGGGGCAACATCTCCCTCAACCTGGACCACCCATGGCTACACCTGCATGGTCCAACTCCCCCCACAATCCCTGTCAGTCCTGTCCCCTCTGCCACTACTGTGCATACTCTATTCCCAGTCTCCACTAGCCCTTAGGATCCCCCAGCCCAGATTGGCAATGCTGCCAAGCTCGACAAAGGCAAGGCCAAGGCCAAGCAAGAAGCGGACAAAGAGCCTGACAATGAGCACAATGAAACGGCCCTTAAAGACTCACTGTTAAGTGAAGCTTGCTAGGTCGCTCTGGGCTAGAGAAAGACAAGAGAAGAGAGCAGAGTAGAGTCACCTTTAAGGGGAGAACTCCAAGAGAACAAGACTGGGGAGTCTTGGTCTACTTGGGATAGTATTTATACTACTAGTACATGCACACTGTTACAATCACTACAATAAGCATTTGGACTTAACAATTTTCTTTTCTTTCTAACCCCTATCTTTCTTTCACGATCTAATCTAATCTCTTTTCATCTCCGCTCCATCACTTCTATTCACACATGCAGATCTCATCTCCCACATCTATGTTTCTCTTTCACATTAGATATGCACTACAGCCTCATGCTGCCACATACATGTGCACAACACATGTATGATTGTACATGCTCTTCCCTCATGTTACCCAGTGTCAAGGATACTCACTATATATAGTAGTAGCATAGCTTGGTCTGTGCACATGTACCAGTAGTATAAATACTATCCCCAAGTAGACCAAGACTCCCCAGTCTTGTTCTCTTGGAGTTCTCCCCTTAAAGGCAACTCTATCATCTCTCCTCTCTTGTCTTTCTCTAGCAAGTAGCGACCTAGCAAGCTTCACTCTACAAGTGAGTCTTTAAGGGCTGTTTCACTAGAACAAGACTATTCAACTTGCTACCTCACTTGCGGACGACTGTTGAAGCAGATCGCCAAAGTACCCTGACAAAGTTTCCTACTGTACACGCCACCCTCGTGTTCACATCCCATCCACCAGTACGATCAAGGGGATACAACACCTATTATGGAGCTCAAGACATCTTCTTAGTGTCAGCTCAACCCTCTTACATCACATCAGTAGAAGGATCGTTGCTCGTACCCAACAAGCATGTATCAGAGGTTCGGGAGTGGTTCGGGTCGACTCAAGAAGAAAACGAGTCGTTAAATTTAGTTTACCCTCCAACACCAGTAGTAGAAGCAGCGGAGGCAGGGCCAGCGCATATAGATCAAGCACAACAGCCAGGAAGCCCCTCCCCATCATATCTCGTCCTTTCGGACTACGAGAGTCTACCGGAAGTGCCAGCCATTCCGCACGCCCCCTTGGTCAACAGCGAAAGCTATGACCCAAACAAGTACGACCCCCCAGCACATGAGCTGATCCCGCAGGCATTAGTGCCATTATTCATGCCAGAGAGAGTTGTCAAGTGGCTCGTCAACGGGCTTGTAGACAGAGTCAGGAGAGAACACATTAGGGAAAGGGAACCGACCCCGTATCACTGACCAGAATGCCAAAGGAGGCAAAGGAAAGTGTGGCCAGCAGCCACTAGGATAAGGGAACCAAAGACGATAGTTCTCTGGCAGTTCGATGACAAACTCCAGAACACCCCTTCCCTTAGACCACGAGACAAGTGTTACAAGGCGAAGAAATGCCCTACCCTAGCACCACACGTAGTGGAACCTAGAATACACCGCTTACAAGTACCAAACCCCCCTCTCCCATTGTAATCTAATTCATCATGTCTGCTTTCGATTGTACAATATTTGAAACCAACCTCCTAAACAATGGTCTGAACAAGCAAGCCACACAAGAATTTGTGGCACTACTTGATTTCTTCATCCAAGAAAGACACACACAAAATCTACAACTGCTACGTTGCACCCAGGAAATACAAAACTTACAAGCTCAACTCCAAACTGTATCTCATGTCGCAGCAGCCGCTACCCCTAAAATGAGCAAAGTGTTCCAAGACCCTGGAAACTTTAATGGCTCAAAAGGAAAGTTTGAAGAATGGTGGACCAAGATCAAAGCTTGGATAGGAGAAAACCCCAACATGTTTCCACAAGGCTCACACAAGGCAGTAGTAGCTGTGCTATCACACCTCGAAGGACAAAAGGCAGGCGGATTCGCCCACACAAGAATCGATTGGCTGCTAAACGGAGGCACATACACATGGGCGGAGTTACATAGATGAAGAAGTCAAAGCACTCTTCAGATCCATCAACCAAACGAAGTGGGCCAGACAAAAGCTGTGCGCCCTCAAACAAATGGAAGCGATGCCCATAGATGATTGGATCATTGACTTCCAAAGATATGAACCACAAGCGGGCATGGACCCTACACATCTCATTGAGCTCATAGAGCAAAATGTCCAGTGCTCAATAATCGACAAGATCCTCCTAGACAAAACTCATCCAAATACGGTTCTCGCTTACCTCGCTAAGATCTGAGAAGTAGGCACAAGGAAGCAATTAATAAGCTTCATACGCGGCAGCAACTCCTGCAGATCCAGAGATCCCAATGCCATGGACATAGACGCCTTTGAGCGAAGACCCTCGATGTCTTCCGCACAGAGAAAGTGCTACAACTGTGGCGGCGGACACTTTGTCAAGGATTGCCCAAAACTCATGCTCACATGCCCAGACTGCAAGTGGCTTGGTGAAGGACATAAGAAAGGATGTCGCCGAGGAGGCTGCAAGGTCAGGGACATCAAAGAAGAAGGCACCGACTCATGGGAACATGAGTCATCCAGCCTGGATCAAGCCATCCATGGCATGTGTTACAAATGCCCCTATTTTTCCCCTATTTTTCCTTATTTTTTCCAGATGCTCATTCACTCACAATTCACTGAATACTCCAATAGCCCCTATGTTTGCTCACTCGCTTACTTTCCGACAAAGCCCAACATTCTCCCACAATATTGATCTTGCAGTGACGCACTCTAGATTAACATGTGACGCACCTCATGTGCACCTCATGCCCCCTATCCAACACATGCCCGCACAGGTATGCTTATCCTCCAATAAACACACAACTCATGTTGCCTCATGTTTCCCAGTGTCAGAACTAGTAATACAAGTATAGTAGCTGTAGATAAGCACTGCACGGTCTGTGCGCATGTACTAGTAGTATAAATACTATAGCCAAGTAGATCAAGACTCCTCAGTCTTGTTCTCCTTGGAGTTTTCCCAGAACAACTCACCTAGTACTCTTGCGACTACAGACACTAGACCCTTAGGTGGGTTCTGGTCATTTCAGCATGTCATACGATGAAATGAAAGCCTACTTCTTCAATCTCCAAGTCACAGAATCCAAGAAGGGAAAAGGGAAAGCCACGTGAATGAACCAGGTATTCATGTGGATACAAAGAAGGTACAGTTTAATTTAACTGATGATAACAGGTTTTTGCCACTGGCTGGTGAAGAATCCGACAAATTGGACAATGAATCATCACAGCCAAGTGGGTCTCCCTCAGTGGAGCTCGGCAGGGGCTTCACACCTGTGCTTAATTCACTTCTCAACACCAATACCAATATCCCGGAAGAAGCGTGCATAAGAACCACAAACCTACAGAAGGAGATCTGTATGACTATCCAAATCTCTCCTTCTCACACGAAGAATTTCATCACCGCAGACGCATTGCTTGCCAGTGGTGCAAACATAATATTCATTGATTGTGCTTGGGCTCAGAAGCATTGCTTATCCCTGACCCCTTTGCGCCACCCTATTCCTGTATACAACGTGGATGGAACTAAGAATTCCGCAGGAAACATCACACACTCCGCAGAAGTAATTATCGACTACC
>JBBPNA010000519.1:0-18204 GCA_038090555.1 Boletus subcaerulescens | reverse complement strand
TAGTAATCCTAGTATAGTATCTATAGATAAGCACTGCTTGGTCTGTGCCCCTATCTCTATAGTATAAGTAGTCGATCTAGTTAGTATCTAGTTCTCTAGTCTAGTTCTCCTTGTTCTTTCCCTAGTTTCTTGAAGCATACAAGCCTAATAGACCATCTTCTCACAAGAGACTTACTCATTGCAAGAGCCCTCTAGCTAGCAAAGCCATCACAACTACCAGTTGCTCATAGATTGAATAACTAGATCGTTACACATCCCTGGCCTGCTGGGCTTCTTGGGCTGCCCTGCACTAGTACTTTGGCTTGCAGGGCAGTTGCCTTCATTAGCGTCGAGGTAAGCTAGGTGTTAGAACATTATACCTGTGGCGGGTACTAAATGCGGCTTACCGGCTGGGATGTTTGCAGCACTGGCACCATCCTTGATAGACTTCTTTGTGCTCAGATGCACACCCTTTTTCGCCGCTGCAGTGTGCTTCGCAGTCTGCGAAGTTTCCATTGCTTCCTCTACAGAGGCAATGTTAGCTAAGGTGAGCAAAGCATTTGTGTTCTTCATGGACTCATGATCCAACAGGTGTGTGTCATCAGCCTGTTTCTGTGCAGGTGTTCGTCGCTTGGCTGGCACATCCGGCTGGCCAGGATGCTTGCTGGCATTTCCCGCCCGAGTGCGCCGGGAAGAGTTGGGTTCGGTAGTAGAAGCTTGCATAATGAAGGACTGAATGAAGGACTAGTGAGTTGGACAGACAGAGGGAGGAGGTTGAGGGTAAAGTGAGTAAATTTTTGGGTTTGACGATGCCCTCCCTTAAGTATGTCCTGTTCAGTATCTCCACCTGGTATTCTAACCGCATACGATCCTAGGTACCAGATGCTTTGTCTTTTTTTTTCTAAGTTCGAACTCCAGGCTGCAACCCTGCTTTGCAAACCCAATGCTGAGGCTCAATCGCAGCGGGCAGTGTCAACATTCAGTCAGCCCTCAGTGTTGCTGTCAGTTGTTCCTTGTGTTTCCTTCTCTCCAAATCCTCTCACTCTCCTCCATGTCCACCCCCTTTCCTCGGAACAGTCATTGTTCCAATGCCCCAATTCGTGTACCCTGCCAGTATCCCGGGTGTAAACATTGGTTCGGGAACAAGGCCGGCCTTATACAGCATACCAACCGGTTTCATCCCGTTCTTCAACAGCCGGTTGCTTCAAGGTCCATTTCCAGTCAAAACCTGTCCGCTGACCAGGTGGACAATTCACGCTATTCAAATGAACCGAGTGGCGCTGAGCCTGGCTCCCCTCCTGCTGGCACTGACACTGAGGAGGTTGACTTGGAGTCACAATGGCATGGACCAGGTGGGAAGGTCTATCGTAACTATCATCCACACCTGACAGGTATTTTTGCATTATCCTTCGTCACTGCAATCTAATACATTCTTGTAGCTCGACCTTGTGACTCGAGTGGTAACTTCCTGCCTGATGGAACCCCCCCTCAACCTTACTCCGAAAAAGCTTTGGATGATTGGAGCCCTTTTGGTAACCATGCGGAATTTGAGCTTGCTGATTTACTGTATACACAGATTCAGATGTCAGCGACCCACGTAAACAAGCTTCTTGATATTTTCACTGCATACATGCACCTGAATGGTGGCCAGCCTCCATTCAGCAATTGCTCTGACTTGTACAATCTCATTGACCGCACACGAGTTGGGGACATTGCATGGGAGAATTTCGGGGTCAAGTACAGTGGTGAATGCCCAGATCATCCATTGCCATGGATGGATGATGTGTATGACGTGTGGATGCGCGATCTGGAGAGCGTCATTGGTCAGATCATTGACAACCCGGGCTTCACTCGCCTGATGGATCTCACTCCATTTCAAGAGTTCGAGACAGCCTCCAATGATCATCGCTGGCAAGATTTTATGTCAGGGGACTGGGCATGGGAGGAGGCTGTAAGTCAATATCGTCTCTGATGCCACTGTCATCACTAACTTTACCATAGGACATCATTGCTGAAGACCCCACAATGCATGGTGCTATGCTGGTACCTATTATTCTCAGCTCTGACAAGACCACGGTTTCCGTCGCGACGGGTCAACATGACTACTACCCACTGTATCTCTCAGTTGGGAATCTTCACAACACTGCTTGTCGTGCACACAAGAATGGCGTCACACTTATCACATTCCTTGCGATGCCCAAAAGTAAGTCAGCAGCCTCACCCCGTGCTGTGTTCAAGTCTTGATACAGTGTACTAGCCACGAAGGAACATGCAGCGACACCGGCATTTCGAAAATTCCATCGACAACTGTTTCATCGCTCATTGTCTAAAATACTTGAGTGGTTGAAATGCTACATGTCAACATGGAAAGTGATGCACTTTTCGGATGGTTACTTTCGGTGGGTCATATTCTCACTTGGTCCCTACATCGCAGACTATGAAGAGCAAGTACTTTTGGCATGCATTGTGCGTAACTGGTGTGCGAAGTAAGTCACCTTTTACCTTGAAGCCTTTGCTAGCTGTGAACTCAATGTGTACCTTCAGATGTATGGCAAGGAACAAGCACCTGGACGACGATGCTCTCTACTGCTGCCGCAAACATACAGACATTCTTGTTGAAGATATCGACACAGGCATGCTGTGGAATGAGTATGGTATCATTGCAGACCTTGTCGTAAGTTGTTTCTTGTAGTACATGACTCGCTATTTACCTCGCGCTGTTGGCCATTCACGAATGACTTCCCCCATGCGGACATATACAGACTACTTTCCCCAGATCTTCTACACCAAATCATCAAGGGCGCGTTCAAAGACCACTTGGTGGACTGGATCGAAAAGTATATTCGTTTGCGGTATGGAGAAGCAGTGGCTCAAGTGATACTTGACAACATTGATTGTAGGTAAGCTATATGTCTTACGAGGGGTCGAGCCAACTTAACCCCTTGAG
Organism: Boletus subcaerulescens; assembly: GCA_038090555.1. Lineage (NCBI taxonomy): Eukaryota > Fungi > Basidiomycota > Agaricomycetes > Boletales > Boletaceae > Boletus > Boletus subcaerulescens. Next base: position 15,278 of record JBBPNA010000519.1, on the reverse strand, counting down.
GTAGAATAGCCATGGTTGCACCATTCGCTGGTCTGCGCCGTTTTCCCCAGGGACGTAACTTCAAGCAGTGGACTGGTGATGATTCGAAGGCCTTGATGAAGGTATTGATATTCCTCACTGCCGCTCACCACTACTTCGTGGCTTACAGTGCAATAACTATAGGTCTACCTCCCAGCCATTGAAGGCCATGTTCCCCCCGAGATGGTGTGCACCGACCGTGCGTTCTTGGAGTTCTGTTATCTCGTGCAGCAGAACGTCATCACAGAGCAGAGTATTGGCAAAATACAGGAAGCACTAGATCATTTTTCTCAACACCGCATAGTCTTCATGGATGAGCAAGTGGTGACTACGTTCTCGCTGCCCCGGCAGCATTCAATGAAGCATTACATTGACATGATTCAACTCTTTGGTGCCCCTAATGGGCTATGCTCCTCAATTACAGAATCGAAGCACATCAAAGCCGTCAAAGAACCCTACCACTGGTCTAATCACAATCAACCGCTTGGACAAATGCTTCTTATCAACCAATGCCTCAACAAGCTTGCTGTGGCACGGAGCGACTTCATGGCCTGTGGCATGCTGGACAAGCATATCCTGGCTGATATTCTACAAAGCACCTCAACGCTGAGTACAGGTAAGTGGTCCCTCGCTTCGCCAAATCAGTTTGCACTAATTCACATCAAGAGCCACCACTTAATGAACCACCTTGTGCATCATATGAAGATGATGTCCACAGCTCAGAGCCAGTGGATATAGACCCGACAGCTGTTGAGGCACACATTCACCTTGCTAAAACCATACATGCGTGTCTGGAATGATGTCCATGATATTGGGTTTGAATTAATTCATCTTGCAGAACGTAACCGAGCCCGCAATGTCATTCAGCTGGGAGCTGAGCTGCCTATACCCAACATTACTCACCTCATCTCAAGATTTTTATTTGAACAACAACACCAAGATGAGGCCACAAGGGTACTATTAGACGCCCCCGAATCCATCTATCCCCAGTATGATGGCAAAATCTGCATCTTCAACTCAGCATCCGCTATGTTCTACGCACCCAGTGATGTCAGTGGTATCCATGGGATGCGACGGGAATTCATCCACTCCACTCCACTCTGGCAAAATGAAGGACCACGGTTTGACTGTGCATTTGTCAATGCAAACCCAGAGACTGTGCAATGAATGGATTAGAGGTCGTACGGATTCTCGCGTTCTTTTCATTTCACTTCCAGGGCAACTATTATCCGTGCGCAGCAGTACATTGGTATGATTATGTCGGGGATGAGCCTGACAATGATACTGGGATGTGGTTGGTGTGCCCACAGTTCAACCAGCAGCATCATTGAGGCATCAGTATAATTCATGTTGATAGCATCTACCGTGCCGCACAGCTTATCCCGGTGTATTGCAAACACCTTGTTCCTTCCAATCTTCAACCCCATCATTTGTATGACAGTTTCCAACTTTACTATGTCAACAAATTTGCCAACCATCACACTTTCAAGATCGCTTCATAGGTTGTCATGGGTGTATTTACTTGAACGTTGTACTTGCTACTCTACTTGTCATTGTGATGTGTGAATAGTGACTTATGACTACTCAATTGCCACTTGTCAGTCGTTGATGGATGTCAAGTGGCTGATAAGTACATAAGTGTCAATAAGTAATATGTTAGTTTGCTGATGAAAGAGAATGTACAGCAGATTTCCGGGTGACTGAGGAATGCAGCTTGGTCAGGTAATTACTAAGCTATTTGCATGCTGCATTCAGACCCTCATAGGCATGTATCCTGATGAGTCTCAGTGGACCAACCAAGTAGGTTAGTAGAGTAGCCCCTCAGAATTAAAAGAAAACAATGAATAATGATTTGCCTGTACTTGTGTATTGACAGATCTCATTAAGAATGGAAGGGGGTGAAAAGTGGAAAGGGGGTGAAAGGAAAAAACATAGAAAGGGGTGGAATGGGGAAGGGGTGGAACAGGGAAGGGGTGGAACAGGGAAGCAGTGGAATCGGGAAAGGGGTGGAATGGGGAAAGTGGTGGAAAGGCACAGGAGCAAAAAGTGGGAGAAGGCCGAGCTATCAATTAAAGAAACCAAAGATTGTGTCCACTAATGATAAACTTGGAGCGACTAAATCATCTGTTCTCCATGGGTTAATAATTGGTAGCATGACTTCAGGGTCATTTGGATCACCACGTCCCCAAATATACTTGTCGTCAGAGGACAGAGAGATGAACTTCAGTGCACACAATATGCCCATCTGGGACTGCGACGCTTGTGCACTGGGACCAGCAAGGGCAGACGCAAACTGAGGAACTGGGTGATTTGCTGATGCATGATGAAATATAAGTAAGTTTCCATCCCACCCTTGCAAGTCGCAATGCAATACTTACTATCCTTCAATTTCTTTATAGCAGTCCCAACGTGCATTTTCGGTACCCCACTCCCAGACTCGGGGGAATAAATGGCCCGGCTTCGCTTTCCGAGATCTTGTATCATAGTTAGTTGAAATCACAGATATGATGTAATGAACCTGGCACACTTGGTTTGCGTGGCGTGCTTGGGACACAACAACCTTTCCCTTTGAGGTCACCACTTCTCTGAGGACAATCAGCAAGATTGAGGTCGCCGATGGAGCTTGTGAGCAGCTTATCAAAGTCCAAATTACTCCCACCAGTTCCTCTCTCAGTAGACACATCTTCAGATCCCTCATTTGAATCCAAGCCACAAACAACTGACTGAATATTCCAACCGTCGTAAATCTCCTCCGGAATGTGGTTTTGAGTGACTATCAAGCCCCAGAATAAGTGTAAACGTCAAGACATCTAGGAAAATCATATGTATCAAACCACAGCTGGCTGTCAGCGACAGGAGCCTTATCCCGCCCTTTGTTTTGGAGCAGATCAGCTCCTGTTGGATAGACCACCTCAACAATGCTGAGAGAAAAGCCGGATTTAACTAGGAGTCTCCACCATGGGAGAATATCACCTGTCGTGGCTCTTTGCTGATCAAGCTTGTTGTCATGAACATATTCAAACACTTGGGGGAACCACTTGGCAATCTTGGCGCTTGTCTGCGCATAAGTCCAAGTACTGTCGATGGCGGTAACCTGGTCAATATGGCATCTACGGTTCTTGATCATTTGTAGGTCATTGTGGCGGAGGGGAACTTTCGTCACACAAAGTATGCCATCCCTCTTTAAACCAATCATTAGAACTCATACACATCAAAATAACAAGAAAAACATACATTCACACCACAGACTAACATCCTGAGTTTGCTGACTTGGAATTGCCTTGAGTGAGAGCCATTTGAAGGGGGACGACGTGAGCTGGACCGAGATGGTGCACTGCTTGATGCACGACCCTAGTAAGTAGGTCAATTAGTGTATGGAGCCGTTGTCCCACTTGTTACATCAACATACCTTACGAGCATTTGCTACCACCTGAGGTGTCGGTCCTCGGCCCAATTTCTGATACTCAGTTGCCTTAGTACATCATAATGAGAATGTAGAACCTCGTCACAAGCTGATTCAAACAATACCTGGGGCCCAGTGCTGGCAAGGCGTTGACTGGTGGATCTCCCAGTGACTTGGGCGAAGACATCCTGGATGCTAGGACGACGCTCATTATGCTCGTTGGAAGGTGGTGCCAGTGAGTCAGATTGGGTAGACGTTAGACCAGTTGTGACATTGTTGCAAGTGCGACAGTGGAATGTGTCCCCTAGCTTGAGAATCTGACGAATGGCTGTGCAGGAATGGCACATGGAGTTCTGGCTGGTGGATTGCGACTTGGACATGGAGGGCTCCATTGTCAAGATGGGCAACAAGGAAGAGAAAGGACAGGCAGGTGGTAACCACACAGGACGGGCCACAAGGACGAATGGTCCAAAATCAAAGAATTTTATAATGTGTGCTATGCTTCAAGATCCAAAAATAGTTGTAAAGTGACTAATGCCTGGCACCAAAGCCATGCCCGATCGTACCAGATGGGTTCTGCCAACAAAACATGAAGGTCCTTAGATGCTCGGTGGCCAACATGTATTGTTTCGTAAATTGGATAGTCACCATCCTCCCATTCGCTGTCCATTAGGCCAAAGTTCTCAGGCATAATATCATGGATGATAATTTGGTGAAGCACGTCATAAAACTGTGTCTCTTTCTCGGCAGAAATAAATGGATTGCCAGGAAGAGGGACATGAACAGCCTCATGTGCTTGTTTGTCCTGATTAGCCAACACATGATGAACCATGCCCCCCAACATGGTTCTCGCCTTCAGAGGCGTCTTCATCACATGGTGAGTTTCTAGACACAGAATCAATGCCATAACACTCTTCAATTGTGTCAACAGACATGCCCTCGCAATCATCACAGTAAATTCCAAGGGTCATCTGACCAAGAAACCACAAGTCCTGGATAATTTATTAGCTTTGTGTGACTCGGTCAACTTGAACATTGACATACCATTGGGCTCTTATTGTTTGTGTTGGGACCACTGATCAGATGGCAATTCCATTCATTTCTGAAGTCGTTACAATCGTCGTTGATACTGTCCAGGAATAGGACATGGAGTAACCATATGTGGTGTGCTTTCTGTGGATCAAGCATGTGTAGGCGTTCAAGCCTTGAGAAGAAGGCTCGCCAGCGCCGAACAAACTGGGTGCCAGTTTCAACCCATAATCGTTCGATGCGTGTATTGCGCATGGACCTTAAACAGTCAAAGCAAGTTAGTGAGGTAAACTAGTAATATCAATGACTTACGATCCCCAAATGAACAACGCCCTACGTGGCCCTCTCGTCATCGTCATGTATGTTGCTGTAGATGAGTATAAGTCTCAGTTGACGTGGTAGTCGACTAAGTGTATTACCTGTAAGTAAGAGTAGTAACGAGTGTATAAAGGATATCTTACCTCAGTTGACGTGGTAGTCGACTGAGGTTGTATGCTACGTACGAACGGAAAATAACGGACGTGTTAGGTAAGCTACTAAATACGGACTATGTCGATTGAACTCCAACACTCCCCCTCAAGTGGCATGGAGTCCGAGCTCAGATGCGAAGTGCTTTGCCTTGGCAGAAGGGAGAGCTTTAGTAAGGGTATCAGCTACCATATCATCAGTAGGGCAGTATAGTAAACGAATGAAATGATATCTAATATCAATGTGTTTAGTACGCACGTGATAATTACCATCCTTGGTAAGCGCGATAGCAGATTGATTGTCGTTGTAAAGTGTGATAGGGTTCCGGAGTGGCTGGAATACCTCGCCGATGAGACGACGAAGCCATAGAGCTTCTTTGGCAGCATGGGTTGAGGCAACGTACTCAGCCTCGGTCGTCGAGAGCGTGACGAGTTCCTGTTTCCGCGAGCTCCACGAGATCGCTCCTCCATCAATGAGGAACGCGTATCCCGATATGGCATGTCGGTGTTCCTGGGATGCGCCATCTGCGTCAGCGTAGCCCTCGAGGCTCTTTTTCTCCGTCCCGTAAGTCAGCAACCACTTCTTCGTGCCAATTAGGTACCAGTAAACTTGTTTGAGCGCCTCCCAATGAAGTAGTCCAGGGTTTTCCGTGAACTGGGCAATCGTCGATACAGCAAACGCTATGTCTGGTCGCGTTCCCACAGCAAGGTACATTAGCGAACCGAGCACTGCTCTGAATGGGACCTGCTGCATCGTCGCGATGTCAGTGACAGACGTCGGGGACTGTGACTGCGACAGCTGGATGTTCAGGTCCATGGGAATAGAGAGCGGTTTCTGGTCAGCGAAGTTGTATTTAGTGAGTATCGCCTCGACGTACAACTGTTGGGAAATGGAAATGGTGCGAGCGTCACGATCGCGCGCAACCTTCATTCTGAGAAGCCAGCTGATAGGTCCGAGATCCGTGATCTTGAATTGCGATCCGATTTCGGCCTTGAACGCTTTGACGAGCTCCTTCGATGATCCTGTAACGGTGCAGTCGTCAACGTGTGATGCGAGGATCAGTATGTCCGTGCCAATTTTGGCCATGAACACTCCCCAGTCCGCTTCCGTGCAGTTGAGGCCGAGTTCAGCAAGTTCTTTACATAACCGCTGGTACCACTTCAGCGCACCTTGCTTTGAACCGTAGATAGCGACTCGAAGACATGCGACAAGGTTTTTGTTGTCCTGATTTAGGCCTGGGGGTAGTTCCATATAGATGACTTCGTTGTCGTCAAGCTTGCCGTTAAGGAACGCCGAGTGGAAATCAAAAACATCGACGTCCCAATCATAGTGGGCAGCAATGGCAAGGATGAGGCATAGCGATGAGAGGCGAGCGACTGGGGTGTATGTATCGTAGTAATCGACACCCTGTACCTGAGTGAAACCGCGGGCGACGAGCCGTGCCTTGTATTTGTCGATCTTGCCAGCCACATTCTTCTTTATCTTGAAGACCCACTTGCTGTCGACGACATTTGTCCCCTTTGGTGGTCTCTCTACGACATCCCAGGTGCATGCGTCGTCGAGGCTTTTTAGCTCTGCATTGATAGCTTCGTCCCAGCGTGCCCAGTCCGGCCGTTTCCGAGCCTCATTGACAGTGCGCGGTTCAAGCGCTTCGGCCTCGCAAACTCCCGCATACATCGCGTAAGCAATCTCTTCTTCTTCATTATCTTCCCATCCATCACCCGCCACATCAGCTTCTGTGGCCATGTTCTCCCCCTCGTTCTCACGTCGGCCCTCAAGAGCCACTCCTTGAAGACCGCGCGGGAGGACGGATCCATTTGCATGACCATCGTGCGTCCCTTGGCCGCTGGTCAGCATTTTGATGTATGGTGAGTTACCTCGTAGACGAGCCGATTGACGTAGTTCGACGATGGGCACTGATGGTTTCGTTTCGTCAATAGCGGGCATCTCGTTTGGCGGTGGGGGTTTGAGGTCGGCTGGGTTGGTCTTTGGTGAGTCCTTCCCTGCGCCGTCTCCCTCACTTTTAAGGCGCTGGTCGTTCTTTACAGCTCCTTTATTCTCCCCCTCGATCTGCAGCTTGTGCTGCCCAGAGTTGGGGTCGTCCGTCCCGCGTTTCGCGAACGAAACATTTCGTTCAACGAGGATGGTACGTCGTCTCTCGTCGTAGATGCGGTGAGCGCTGCTTTCCGTGTCATAGCCCATCCAATGACCTGCGTGCGCGCGCGCATCGAGTTTCGAGCTGGAGTCGTCATGAACCCACACGCTTGTTCCCCATTCCAGTAAGTTGTTTAAATTAGGTTTCTTCCTGGTCAACAGCTCGTGCGGCGTCTTGCCGTTGAGCACATGGGACGCTGTGCAGTTCTTGACCCAAACGACATGCGCTAACGCCTCTCCCCAAAGGTTCTTTGGTAGTCCGCTTGCATGTAGGACTGTGCGCACCCATTCAACGAGGGTGTGGTTGAGCCGCTCAGCCACGCCGTTGTGCTGCAGCGTATCATGCGTGGTGAGTTTGCGCTCGGTCCCCTCAGATTTAAGGTATCGGCTAAATTCGTCGCTCAGGTACTTGCTGCCACGATCCAATCGCAGGCGTTTGATGACGGCGCTATGCTGTGTCCGCGCCCAAGCAGTGTAGGACTTGTATGCATCGAAGGTGTCCAATTTCGCCGCGAGGAGGTAGAGGTGCATGTAACAAGTGTGATCATCTGTGAAAGACACATAAAATTTCTTGTGTCCAGGGGTTTGTACGTCCGACGGTCCCCAGACGTCGCTATGCACCTCGTCACCAAAGTGTTCGCACCGTTGCAGCCCGCGAACCTTCCCGATCGGTTTGCGGATGGCTTTCCCATACTCGCATGACTCGCACTGACCCATTGTCATGTGCATAGGGTCCAGTTTAATGCCCTCGACCATGCCTTTGGCAACCATGTCACGGATTGTGCTTGGTGCGAGGTGGGAAAGCCGCGCGTGCAATTCTTCCATGGTAAGTACCTCCGGTGAGCTGGCGTTTTCTGCAAACGGTTGGTGTGCGTTGCGCCTGACGCAATATAATCCATTGCTAACAGGAATCTCGCCTATTAGATGCTTCTGAGGGTTGAATATGCGGCAGACAGATTCGCGGAACAATGCGGCATAGCCTGCAGCCGCGAGCTTGCTTATCGAGATAAGGGTTACACCCATAGATGGGGCATACAGCACATTCTTCAAGAGGATTCGTGCCTTGGTCTTCCCATTTGGTAACTCGATGGATAGGTCTCCGCGTCCAATCGCGTCGAACGTACGCTTATCGGCGGCTCTGATAGGCTTAGGCGTGATGGGGGTGAAGTTGACAAAGAGTTCTCGGTATGGGGATAGGTGCTGGGATGCCCCGCTATCATATAGCTCGACAGTGGTGGATGACGAGTCTGCATGGGCAAGGACAGCAAATGGAATGGTGGTGATGACACTCGGTTCTTCGGTAAAGGACTCGGAGCTGTCGACAAACCATACACCATCGGGTTCGGATTCATCTGCAGCAACATGTGCATGTGCACTCTTCGAGCACTTCAAGCTTGAATCCTTGGCCTTTTTGCCCCTTGGTTTCCACCCCTTTGGTGCTTGCCCATGTTTACCGCCACCTTCCTCCCAGCAATCACCGTGTTTATGGCCGTTCCATCCGCAATTGTTGCAGTCGCCATTAAATTTCTTTGTACATCCCCTCCCCTTCTTTGCGTCAGCATTGAAAGCCGTGTCCTCCTTTTCTGCTTTACGTTTGATGGTACCCTGCATGATCAATTGGTCATACGCATCAATGGTCATGTCGACAAGTTCTTCACTCGTGATCTGGCGGTTTTGCCATCGCATATTTGATGAGATCGTTGTGAGTAACGCGTTATAGGAACGAGGCAGGGACGTGAACATCATATTGAACAGGTCTGTGTCTGAGACGGGGTGCCCGACGGATGCGAGCTCTTTGCGGAGCTGTTTCGTCGTCTCGGGATGGGCCCGGGCATCTCCGCCCTCCTTGAGTTTCAGCTCGCCGAGCTTGCGTCTCGTCTCTACACCAATAACAAGAGATCTTTGTCCAAATTTCTTGCAGAGAAACTCGTAATATTCGAAGGAGGTTGGTTTGGACATGACGTCAATGAAGATTGAGTCGGGAATGGTAACGGCGATCTGTTGCTGTATGATAGCGTCTTCTTCCGTCCATTTGGCAAGAGCTGTCTCATAGTCCAGTATGGACTGGATCTCATCAGGTGTGGTTGGTATCCACACAGTGCCTTTTCCGTCTGCAGGGTTAACTGGTAGACGTTTGGTGCCATATAGGTATCTGATCAGTCCACGTGCCATGAGCAAGAGCTCGAGTCGCCTTTTCCAAATAGGCCACTGCTTCCCTGAAGCATCCAGCTTCGGGACCTTGAGTACTCGGTCTCCAACTTTTAGGTTAGACATTTTCACGTGCAGCAGTTGTGTTGGTTTGGTTTTAATTACGAAGCACCAGGGCTCATAACCTGTAGATGAGTATAAGTCTCAGTTGACGTGGTAGTCGACTAAGTGTATTACCTGTAAGTAAGAGTAGTAACGAGTGTATAAAGGATATCTTACCTCAGTTGACGTGGTAGTCGACTGAGGTTGTATGCTACGTACGAACGGAAAATAACGGACGTGTTAGGTAAGCTACTAAATATGGACTATGTCGATTGAACTCCAACAGTTGCAACATCTACATTTTCCCCATCTCGATCCCTGCATACGCATGATGGCACACCATACTCCATCGTAGCTGACTTGAACAGATCCGACACAGTGGCCAATCTGTTGTTGTCACTTGCACGTAAAGCAGTCACCTATCAGGGCCATTAGCGGTATGATTATACCTTGATATGTTTACTCACAGTCCTGCAGAAACCATCAATGATTCCGTGAATAACAATACTCCACCGGATCAGCTTGTGGTGCCTATCAATGTGCCAAAGGGAATTGGGCTGCTTAACATGGTATTGGCACCTGCGTTTCACCTGCCGATTATGCAGCACTTGCCCGATGCGATCAACTTGGCACAAGGACTGTACAACACGGCAATACTGTACATGTACCCCTTGCCGGCATAAGAATCCGATAGCACAGCATATTCCAGAATCAGGTTTCCATCGCTTAAACGACGTAATAAGGGTATCCAAGGCCATGTTACTGAGAGATGAATACCTCTGTTCAATACTGTGATCCGTCATGTGACAACAAAGAGTGTTTCGATGAATGCCTAGACTCCTGGCCAATTCCGTGAATGGAATGTAATGAGTGCTCGAGATGGCCTCCAACAAGTAGTTGAGGTTGATCAATTTTTTCAGTTGCCCCCGGCGACCAGTCTTGACAATCCCAACTGGCTGTGGGATGTCGACAGTAGTTTCTCCACTAAGTGTTTAATAGTTAGTTCCTTCAAGACCTTGAGCACGAAGGTTATACTACCAATTGCTTAAGTTCACACGATACTCTTGCAATCTTACTACAATCGCAGCGAGAGCCGTAGTTGCTGCAAGAAGCCAATCTCTTGAAGAAGAATCAGTAACCCCATGGTCCTCCCCAATGGCTTCGAGAAGGGGAAGTGCATCACTTGTTATTGCTTCACAGTGAAAGCTGAGTTGAACTGGGTCAGCATCTTCACGGGTCGAGACTTGAAGCGCATGTCAGTAGATCTCAGATATCATATCATGAGCAGCCAGCACATTGGCCGGATAGTTAATATGTTGTGGTAAATATGGGAAGACCAGCTGGGGGTGGTCTGCCATTGAAGTTCGAGAGGACAGTGACAATAGCCATGGGAAGAGCTGGAATAAGTCACCCTTGGCTGTGACGCACTCACATTTTGAATGCACACTCCATTATGCTATCGGGATATGACCAATACCTCCCTCTGGAACATCTCACCGCTGTCAGTGACAACTTAGATCCAGCACCTGCATTGAGGAGCTACCATGCCTCCGCACTGGTTGGGGTGGGTATCCCACATAGCACATTCTATATCAGCTAATACCATGTGACAGTAGGGGGTACGTGAAACCAATGGCGAAGATGGGTGTGATGGATGGCTCTGTGAAGGAGAATGTTGAGTAGATCAGAAACGTCTTGGGTCTGCAGGAAACTGATATTGTTCTCGGTCAATACAAGGTAAGTTTCGAGTGCCTGTTTATCACGCCGTTCAAGGATTCTGATCAGTTTACTCTGAACCTAGGTCTTCTTGTCTCAAGCTGCATCCCATTCTCTCAAAGACCATCTCCGTTCTCTTAATGTTCACTCAATAGGCAACCCGTATGCTCCCTACACATCCCCTTATGCACACTATTTGAACTGAGTGTTTTCCAGGCTTGCTGCTGTCCAGCTCAGTCGCCTGCCACGCTCCCTCCCACTTCCCTTCTTGTCCCCCCTGCAGCGACGACACCCTTGCCACCCCACACATTGCTCTCCTCACCCTTCAATTGTTACAACTCTCATTGTCCTCGCCGTTGCTGACACCGACAAATGAACAGGTAGTCCACCGGGATGAGCCTGCAGCAGCGGCTCGAGGCCGTCAACGACCTTGCTAGCCTATCAGCTGTCTCAGATGATGTCATCATCACCTGTCTCCGTGAGCGCTTCATGTCCAACACAATCTATACAAAAATCAGTTCCTCTGCCCTTGTTGCCGTCAACCCTCACAAGTATGTTGTTTCAAATGTGGACTCATTTCTTCAAAAATATGCCGCACACTATTGGGATACAACCAAGAACAAGACCCCCCTTCCACCCCACATCTTCCAGCTCACTAATAATGCTTACTACCACATGAGGCGCACCACCCAGGACCAGTCACTCATCATCAGGTACACTTTCATTTCTTACTTCAGATGTAAGTTATGAATGCTTATTTCGTCTGTAGTGGTGAGACTGACAGTGGAAAGTCAGAAACTCGGTGTCTCGCTATAAAGATGCTCTTGGAGCTGTTGGTTTCCAATCCAGGAAAGAAGGGCTCCAAGCTCACGACTCCAGGTGCCTGCAGCAGAGTTCGTCATCAAATCATTCGGGAATGCTCGCACACTCTTCAATCCAAATGCATCTCGCTTTGGAAAGTATACAGAGCTGCAATTCACCGACAAAGGGTGTTTGTGTGGGATAAAGTCCCTTGACTACTATCTCGAGCACAATCGAGTCATGGCTGTGCCGTCGGGAGAGCGCAACTTTCATATTTTCTACTATCTGATGGCTGGTGCATCTGCAGAAGTAGCGTCAGTATCTTCACCTTGCCAACAAGACCCAGTACCGATATCTTGGCCACCACGCTGGTACTGGCACTCGCACCAATGGTGTCCATGACGACGATGCCAATCGCTTTGAACAGCTCAAGATGGCTCTCAAGTCCATTGGATTATCCAAGTGACATGTCACTCAAACATGCCAGCTTGTTGCAGCCATTCTCCATCTAGATAACATTGAATTCATCATCGACTGCGGTCGTGATGTGGATGCGGCTGTTGTCTGGAACGTGGATGTTCTCAGCATAGTTGCCGAGTTCCTCGGTGTACAGCCTTCCGCACTCGAGACCATGCTTGCTTACAAGACGAAGCTTGTCAAACGTGAGCTTTGTACCGTTTTTCTCGACACTGATGGTGCCTCCGACAACTGTGATGACCTTGCCAAGACACTCTACTCTCTTCTTTTCACCTGGTTGAATGAACACATCAACCAACGTCTCTGCTGTGATGACTTCAACACCTTCATCAGTCTCTTTGATCTCCCCAGTCCCCAAAACATGACCAGCCGCCCTAACTCCCTTGATCAATTTTGCATCAACTTCGCCAATCAACGTTTGCAGAACTTAGTCACAGTTGACGAGTATCGGACAGAGAGTATCTCTTGCTTCGTCCCTTTGGTGCCCTACTTTGATAATGCCGAGTGTGTTCATCTCCTTCAAAACGAGCCTGGAGGCCTCATCCACATCATGGATGACCAGGCTTGCCGATCACACAAGAAGACTGACCTCACAATGGTGGAGGCATTCGGCAAGCACTGGGGTAACCATTCATCTTTCAAAATTGGGCCAGTCGATCAGTCAGGATTCCCCACATTCACCGCCAACCACTTCACTCGAGCATAACCTCAATTCCCTAAATGGTTCAACTTACTAGCATGGCGAACACAACAGATCTCAATGCACAATACTATGATTTCTGTGCAGTCAGCAATGATTACTGCACAGAAGATGGAGGGCCTCTGAGTCGGTAGAACACATTTTTGTAGATACTAGATAATATCCACAATGACAAGTACCCAATTCCTTGCCCCCAGTTCCCATGTCAGATCACTCTTTTCTACTCATTGATTGGCACTCAACACGACACTCATCATTCTCATCTGGGGGCTTATGCTCATGTTCAGCTGTAAGTACTTGTTTTGTGGTGTGGGGTGCAGCGGGGTGGGGATAAATGTGCGGACGTTCCGGCATACCATTTTGACTGATCACCTCATGCGTTGAGCATGTCAAATGCACTAATTGCTTAGGTAATTGGAAATTTGCTGGAGATTGATCTGGCATGACTTATGTACACGTAATTTATCTGAGAGTCCGACTATCGTAACCACTTTTTTTACTGCTTTGTTCTCCCCTCACGCTACTCCAGAGTTTCCTGCATACTCCAGTGACTTCTCAACTATGTCAAACACTCTGACTGCCTGCTCAGCATCCTGGCACCCCAAATACTATTTCAACGACCCGGGATGCCACGATTTTCTGGTGAGTGTTTGAATGCTATCAACACCAGCCGAGCTTGAATGGTTTTACAGGTAGAGAATTCATTGTACAGACTATCCATGGGCAATCTCGGCCGGCACTCGCAGATTCTTGCGGATATGTTCACGACAGGTGGACAGGACCCTGATCAAGGAAGTGATGACAACCATCCGATTGAAATTCTTGAGCTGCCAATGTCAATGTTTGACCTCTTTGTCGAACACCATTTTGGGTAGTGAGTCCTGTCCTCTGTTAGTACAGGCTATTACAAACCCATCAACAGTCCTCGTACAGGACATAGTCACACAAAGGAGGAGCTTCAAGATTTCCTTGAGTTTTGTGAGAAGTTCGAGTGCGATATGATAAAAAAATATGTTGTCAATCGCATTGAAGCCGGCAGATGGCGCTTTCATTCAGTGGAACTCATGGGACTTGTGATGAAACACCAACTTCCATCCTTGTTTTGGATTGCTTCTCGGACTCTCACTGAAATGCCCCTCGCCAAGCTCACAAAAGGACAACGCAATTTGATTGGCCTGGACATTACTGTTAACGTGGCACTAGCGAAGTGCATTCTCAACAAACAGTGCTGGATCATTGCCACCGAACTGCTGCCCATTCTCTCACACGCTGATGACTGTCAAGACCCACTTGCTTGTGATGCAGACTGGCATGGAGTTTGGTGGAACGGCATGGGCCGCTACCTTCTTGATGGTCACAACCCTCAACCATATGACAAGGCTGTCAGACGGTTCAAGTTGGAGATGCAATTTGGACAGGTAGGCAAGGGTTGCAAAGAGAAGATGTTCCAATTGCTAGATGATGGTACTGCATTCAAGCGTGGTGATCTCTTTGTCGAGGAAGTCTGTGACTACCTCATAGATGAACTACGTTTCTGATCCACATGTACATAGTTTAGCACTGTCCGGAAATCTGCTGTACATTCTCTTTTATGGTGTGGACTTATGTACTATGTGTACGGTGTGCACTATGTAGTAGGTATGCACTATTTATCTGCCTCATCACTACTTCAACCTCAAGATTGAGCCTGTAAACAAGGTTTCTGCCGGCGTCGCGCAGCGCTCATCTAGTGTACTATGTGTACAGTATGCACTATGTAGGTATAGACACTATTGGATGGTCCGCAATCTGTGCAATGTGCACTGTGGTGAAAGCAGCATCGAACGCGGACTGCGCAGCATCAAGTGCGGTGCACAGTATCAAACATCGGACCACGCAGCATCAAACGCGGTTGCGCCATATGCACTGAGGTGAGAATGGCATGGCACGTGGATCACGCAACATGAACCGTGGGGGGAATGCCGTGGAACGTGGTCAGAATATATGTGCAGAATTTACACCATAGTTATAAAGACAAAGGAAGTCGATGTTTAACTTTTTGGAGCAGCATCGGGTGTATTCTAAGTCCCGTGTATAGTTTGGGAATCTCACACACCCGTGACACTTGTGGCCAAGGTCTTATAAGGTCTTATAAGGATGTATAATGTATGTCTGTAGATGACAAATCTTCGCAATAGGTCAATACATTATGCATTCAGATAATGTCCTTGTAAGGACCTTATAAAACCCTAACAAGCACACCATGCAATTATGTATCTGCTT